>LD355270.1:94602-129557 GCA_001465055.1 Ptychodera flava | reverse complement strand
GTTCTTCCCACATCGTAAATATAGTTTTCCTTCATGTAAGGCGCATTCCTCATAGGTTAATTGATATAATAACGGTTTACAAATTAGTGACGCATGATTAGTGTGTGTTGAATATTACAACTGGCGAAATTTGTGATGATATATTTGAATGTATTGTTTGTTATTCACTAACATACGTTCAGAGTTTTCTAGTTCAACCTAGACTCATATTACAGAGGTCACAGTTTAGATTCTAGATCAAGATAGTGACATAAAGAGACACACAATTATTGAGACACAATTACTGTATGTGCAACTCTATTTTATGTAATGTATTGCATTCTAATACATGATAAAATACATGGTTTATAGTTGTAGTGGTAACCGATATCATTGAATGAAAGAGAATGATTCGCCATTGACAGTCTGTATCAGATTTAAAATGTTATGTAAGTATGACGATGGCTGGAAAAATAAATATTACTGCTCATATTATTAGACAGGGCATATGTTGCACTTGCTTTTATCCGTATTGATGTTAGCTTAATTATTGCCGGACCCAGTAAGAGGATGTGTAAGTGTAGGGTTGAAAGTTCAACAGTAACAAAACATTAAAAGACCTTTTATTGATTGAATAAAAACGGGATTCAACTCATTATTCCTGTATTTCTGTATACGGATATATATCTCTGTTCCCCAAAGCCTCCAAATTTTCAAGACGGCAACGTCTCATCGAAGACGGATAGCCGCAGCTATTTTGCTTGTTTACTCTGTTTATCACCACATCGAAAATGTAGATCAGGAACACTCCAAAACTGGTTACGTTTATCGTGCATATCTCGATGTTTCCCACAGATTATTACGGCTGCTATTTTACGGTAGACGTCACCAGGATGGAGCGATGAGCATAGCTGTATGATAAAATCACTGGAAAAACATAACCAACCAGATTTTTTAGCGTTTTTGTCTTCTTCCAGTTCACTCGTTTTTTGTCAGGGCTTGTTTGATTCTCATAGGTCTGATGTATGGACTGCATATTGTAGCACAGGGCACAGCAGTACGTCCCCTGGGGCAGGGGAGGGATGGGGAGGGTGCAATGGTTTACTTTATTTGATTTTATTAGTAAGATTTTGAACTAAAATTTTACTACGTATGTGACGGCTGTGGTATTGACTTAATTAATGCGCTGATACGTACAGCTGATTAGCCATTTGCAAATGTTTGCGGAGCAATTACAGTGGTGTACACACAAGTTGGAGAGGATATAGGGACTTGTAGGTAATATAGAAAGCAGTCAGACGGAGTGGAGTCGAAATTTTTATTTGAAATACCACAGTCAAAATCAATAAAATTACTGTAGTAATAAAAAAGCAGTCAGACGATTTGGAGTTGAATTCTTTATTGAAATATCACAGTCAAAATTAATAAAATCAAATAAGTAAACCGTTACACAACTAACCAATACCTCCCTCCCTCACCCTAGTGGACTTACAGCTGTGCCCTGTGGTTGTAGCGAAAAATAGAATATTGCCAATTGTATCGTATATTTGTTTTCGTTTAAGTTGCCTATACATCTTGTTTTGTGTTCTATTTCTCCGACGATGATATGTATTTCACTCTTTCTTTTATTGTCGGTATTGCACTTTTTACCAAATTGTGTGACTTTGTGCGTAAAATCGGCTCCCGTTTTGCATGTTCTAATGTATCTTAACGTTGCGCCTTCAATGAGGTCCTTCAATGTTGCAGTGAGGTGGCATGAGTTTCTGTGTACGAACTGGCTGAAATGTGTCTGTTGGTTTTGTGAGTGTGTTCTGATGTCGAGAATGTTCTCTTTGTTGTATCGATGGCCTTTATTGCACACCTCTGTTTGTTTGTATTAGCGTGCTGACAGTGAAATATTTTGTACATGCTACCGTTTGCCTTTTCTTCAAGTTGATAACCAGAGCAAACCTTGCTCCCAGAAAGTCTTCCACCTATTTCATTGTTCGCGATGCCGGTATCAATGATAATATGTGTTTTGTACTTCAAATATGGCTAATCCCGGTCCCCAATTAAAATGTCCCACTGAGTCGGCTTATAATTTCCTTTCATGTATGGCGCATTCCTCTTATGTAAATTGATATACCGGTTTACAAATTAGTGACGCATGATCAGTGTGTGTATTTAATTTTACAACTGGCGAAATTTGTGATGATATATTTGGATGTATCATTCGTTATTCACTAACATACGTTCAGAATTTTCTAGTTCAACTAAGACTCATTACAGAGCTCAAAGATTAGATTCTGGATCCAGATAGTGACATAAAGATACACACAATTATTGAGACACAGATACTGTATGTCCAACTCTATTTTATGTTTCATTCAAATGCATGATAAAGTACACGATTCATAGTTGTAGTGGTAACCGATATCATTGAATGAAAGAGAATGATTCGCCATTGACAGCCTGTATCAGATTTTAAATGTTATGTAAGTATGACGATGGCCGGAAAAATAAATATTACTGCTCATTATTAGACAGGGCATATAATGCACTTGCTTGTATCCGTAATGATGTTAGCTTAGTATTGCCGGACCCAGTGTAAGGATGTGTAAATGAAGGGTTGAAAGTTCAACAGTGTAACAAAAAATTACAAGAAATTTAATTGAATTACCACTGGATAAGATAAGACTCAATTTATTATTCCAGTATTTCTCAACCCGAAATATCCTTGTTCCTCAAAGCCTCCAAAGTTTTATGTTCGCAAAATCGCATCGTAGACGAAGTGTGGCAGCCATTTTACTTGTTTACTTTGTTTACCACCAAATCGCAAACGTAGATCAGGAACTCTTCAAACCTGGTGACGTTTATCGTGCATATATCGAAGTTTACCACAGATTGTCACCGCTGATATTTTACGGTAGAAGTCACCAGTACGAGCGATATGGGCATGGATGTATGTCAAAATTACTGTCATAACCATAACAAAAAATTAGATTATAGTTTTCCCAGAGGTAACACAGTTCCAACACAACAGTGTCACAGATTGGTTTCTTTTGCGAATTTGAGATATCTTCTTTGTTGGAGTACATTGAAGTGTTAGGGATGATGTTACACTTGTTATTGAGATAATGGGTATCACACTTACGCATTAGATGTATTGTGTTGCATCTGATATTCAGTGTCGGCTGAATGAACACTGAATTCAAGCAGCTCTTATTGTTTAGATACATGCAGTTGTGGACACATTAGCTAATAAATTTGTGATGCATGGCCAACTTTTGCGTGAGTTTCTAATAAAGTGTAAACAATAATTGAGTTTATGGCGATTTATATCGGTTGCATGTGCTCTAGTAACCTCGTCGCCCCTCTAGAAACTTTGAAGCTTTCACAATGACAGTTTTCGGAGTTTCAGGTACAGATCACAACTTAAATACAAATAGAAAGGGCATGTAAAGGATATAAACGTATATAAATAAAGTAATACTATATCCATACAGTTGAATTTAAGCTAATCAGATAAAGCACATTACAATTAGGCCTGAGCAATAAAGGCGGTTGTAACTCTACTACCAATATACATGTACATATTTCTTGTACTTTAAGTGGTTTCCTCTGTAGTTAAAACATGCGAATACGAGTAGAGTTGATTTTAAAATTGAGTGAGTGCCATTGCATGGAAATTCAAGGCCTGAGACTGAGCAGTGTAAACAGGCACACAGTAACTGCACTACGTCACACGCGTATCTAGGGTATGGCAGCGGCAGTGCAACAAATGACAAACAATCATGATGACAACCCTGGTACAGCGAGGCGCTTTCAATTTATTCCACATAGGTAAGTTCTATAATATCATTATGCAATGTGGACGATGCTTTTAAATAACTTTCGTGCATTCATTTAATTTGTGCTAACCCGAAAATTTTCCTTGTAATCTGACCGCCCTTTGTTTCCGCATCTATACTAGTCCAGGAGCTCGTTTCAGAATCAGGACGCCATATTGATACTAACAATTCATATAGGGCCAGGTGACTTACCAGTATTTACTGACATGCCTGTGAAGGTGCGTAACGAGAAAACAGATATTCACATATACAAAATGCCACCTAAAACATAAACTGGGATTCATTTTATATCTAACATTGACAGTATGCAATGCATATGAGCTTATTCAGGTCAATTTAAACGTGTTTTTTTTTGTCAAAAAGATACACCACACCACTAAAAGAGAAGCAGATGCATAGACCAGCGCTCTCTACTTTGAAAGGAGGCTGTATTGTCTCAACAGAGCTTTCACCACATGATATCTTGACCATCGAGCCACACATTACGTCAAATCTTAACAATTTAAGGGCGATGGTCGACGTACCATTTATTGGCTGCTTACTTTGTACGAATAAAGAGACAACCTAAGTGAACGCGTGTGAGTATGACTTGTTCCCGTACATAAAGATTACCGCAAAATTATGACTTTCTTCGGTGTGCTGTTATTTTATGATAGGAATAAAGGAAATCTGCACGAAACGTTAACATTCATTGATTCATTCAATTCGTTAAGATGAAATCAGAGCCAAATTCAAATCAACGAGGTCGGCTAAGCCTCGTCCGTTACCATTCACCTGATGATGGCGCTAGCTCTTTATTCCTTCAGTATTATCCGGTATATTGGTGTGCTCCCTTCCAAAAGCGTTACCGATTTGATTTTTCAAAACAAAGAGAGACCGAAAGAAACAAGAAAAGGAACACTTGGTCCTAAGTTCATAAACTTGGCGGATATCCTTAAGTTTGATCTTCGTATATTATTTTTCCCAATAGTCGACTAGTTATATGCGAACGAGCTCAAAATATCCGTTCATTCACGTACTCAAAGTATTCAAATGTTTATATTGCTCTATGCAGTTTATTTGCAATAATTCTATGAAGGTAATATTTACAGTTGTATTCAAGGTACAAGATACATATTGCTTATTATGTAAGCGCAAACCGGTGAATCAATATTAAACAAACATGACATCCGCAATTCGATCAAATGGCAATTTACAGAGTCGAGAAATTGAACTACATATGCATGTTAATGGACGGAAAACATAATCTCTATCACGAGAATACAAATACTTTGTACTCGGGGGGTTTAATGAGGTTTACGCTACAACATCATTTGCATCATGAAGTTGACCGGTTACACACTTCATTTTTTTATTAATTATGTATGATAAAATATCGATGTCTAAAGTTTACCAATTTACAGTATAATAATAAATTCCGAAGACTTTTGATGTTTCTTGGTCTATTGGCATTGTGACGTGTAAAAAACAGTGGGGGACTTAAGCAACTCCACCTTCCGGTTCGACGCAAGTTTTTCGATCTTCATCGAGGATACGACCTTCGTCACATGTACAGTAATAGCTGCCTTCGGTGTTAACACAGCCATTGGAACATTGGTGAGTGTCTCTCTTACACTCGTTGATGTCTGGAAGAAGAACAGTTAATTATCACTTCAAGAAATTAAAATAACTGCTGTGAGTTACCGATTTGAGGAAACGTTCCAACCGCTTTTAAAAGACATCTATAGGTATAGGGCGAAAGTAAAATACAATTTTCTTCTTTCCTGTGTTTTGATTCATCGTCGGCACTGATAGAAATATACTTGTTCCAACTTTGACAGTTCAAAGCTAACATTGTCTTGCACCGGAGACATGCTTGCTGTTGCTGCAGTGCCTCTGAAAAACTGAAATAACCTTGTCACTTTATCTTGTTTCATAACTTAAATTTGATGTCGAAATCGGTGCCATGGTCGGTCAACTTGGTATAGACAAGGCATTATATACCAAAGTCAAGTGATAGGACAACTACAACAAAACTACCTCGTAATGTGTGCAAACGAAAGCTCTTCCGAAAACAAACTTGATGGTGATTTTTCGAAAGAGTGTATGAAAAATTGAGATCACTAGTGCAAAGACTACAGGCACTAGATGGGTCGACATCTTAGATTTTACCACTGATAACCTACAGGTCACCATGGCTTCACCGTTTTGGGTTTCATATAGCTTCGTCTAAACACAGGAGACAATGAATTACAACTTAGGAGATGGACGTAACATACTCGTTCGTAACCTGTTTTCAACGTGTGATATTTCTTAAACAAGGTTCGCTCTCTCTTTACTTGACACTTAATTACAACTCTAACTCATCATTTCACACATTTCTGAAATCTACCCGTAAACAATGCCTGATATACAATTTTTTTGGCTGTATAGGAAGATTACTGTCTCTTTACATCACACCAGATACCATCATGGTGCTTTTTTGCAATTTTATATATATAACACCCAACTGACGATCGCCAAGCACATAAACAGGCCGTAGAGTAACAGTGGCATATATATATATATATATATATATATATATATATATATATATATATAATATATATATAATATATATAAAATATATTACACACTTCAGTCTATATATATATATATATATATATATATATATATATATATATATATATATATATATATATATATTGACTTTAGTCAGTGTAATAAACTCATAACGCATGTCTTTCTTACATTGACCAAAATATAAATATATTTGAGTTCAACATAAACTGCAGGCTCCCTACTTTTACACCATCTTTAGTCACAGTCATTTGGATAAACTGAATAATAAAATTGAACACGACTAAAGTGGCATTTTGCATCCACTGACGACTTGCGTATACAGCTGATGAAAGTGCCACGCTCATACTGTTCGACAATACATGTAGTCCAGAATAGAGCAAGAAGATTACCACCAATAGTAAGGTGGCAAACATTTCTTTGGTGACTTACCACGGCAGGTTCTACCGTTATTCAGTAGTGCATATCCCGGATTGCAGCTGCACACGGCTTCGTTGCTGACTGTTTCACATCGATGGTCACATATCTGGGAGGTCCCTGTACAGGCATCTATACCTTAGGAGGATAAAAATTGTCGTGAGCGGCAGATGAATATACGAGAAGTACAGATAAGCTATTGACACTCTCGAATTAAGTTGGAAACGTCTGCTTGCTTTTGGTAACATAGATAAGTTGTTTTCCATGACAGAACATTTCAAGACACTGAAAGATTGTAAAGTTTTCTTTCGTACTTTGCAACTAATTTCAGGGACCACGTTACGGAAGTAAAGTAATATCGACCACACATTCAAGTTTTTAGCGCATTAAATAGAGGGGAAATTGTAAGCGAGTTTTCGTAAACTGTATCGTCATCTGCATGAGTAAGTGCAGTACTGTACGTCTTACAACAGAAAAAGCCGAGAATCGATACTGACATGTTAATGACGTACACTCAGAAAACAATGTTAGCAGGTGTCCTGTGAGGACAAAGGTGAGACTGGAGATTTAATGATATTGGATGAAAGTTTGTCACACAGCCTACTTGAGCACGTCCGGCCGTTTTCGTCCAAGTGATATGGGTTGTTACAGTAACACTCAAAGCTTCCAGGAAGGTTTCTACAACCATGTTCACAGTTACCATTGTCGACAGCACATTCGTCGATATCTGCCACGAGTTAAGCGAAAGCAAAAAGAATTTGTACATCGCCTTCCACACGAAATACAGAAAGTAAGTTTCTCAAAAGCGTCACCTGTTTTGTAGTAAACTATGATTTTTAAGGACAAAGAAGTTCCTTCGTGTTCTTTGAGTGCCTCGATATCACTTTGTTGATCGTTGGTCTATTTATGGTGTAAGCGCAATAACGGAACACAATAACTTCAATAACAGTCCTCGGCGCAATTTAAAGTTCCTGAAGTTTTGAGATTGAACGTTTGGTTACAACGCCGTAAGTAGAATAGGGTCAAAATATGCATCAGTAATTTATGTTCGTCATACAGTAACTCTACCTGTACAGGTAACTCCATCATCGTCTGATTCGTATCCGGGATGACAGGAACAGTTAAAGCCGCCCTCAGTGTTGGTACAGGTATGGTCACACCCACCATTCTCAGTCTCACATTCGTCTAGATCTGCCAATGCAAGGTACAAGTATGTTGTAAAAAGTTCTCAAAATGTCTCCGTATATTGATCATGCCGCCGGAGTACCCTTAATGATACACACGAAAATGAATATAACAACACGGTAAATGTTCCAAGCCGTCATGACATTTATATCCTACAGTTATGGCGGTGCTCATTGGGATAATGATTATATTGTACGGACGTACTTGATATTTCTCCCACCTAAAAACCTGGCAACTGTTCACATATTTAAATGCATACCTTCGCATGTAGTTGTTCTTGCATCAAAACTGTAGCCGCCGTTGCAGAGACACGCAAAACTTCCTATGGTGTTGACACAATAATTGCATCCATTACTGATGCATTCGTCAACGTCTGTAAAAACAAAATACATTTTACAAATACATTTTTCCTCGACCTTCCTAATTGCACAAGGTAACTGAAATTTTCTCCAAGATGAATTTTAAACCTATCACAAGAAAATATCCATTGATCACGTTTTCATTTTCACTTACCTTGTTTAACTATTTAAAGTTAACGTGATAGATTTCTTGCCGTAAATTTGATTCCGCGAAGAATTTTCTCCTCGGGACATTTAACACTTTTTAGTAATAGTCCAGGATTACAAAGAACCTCTCAAAATTATCTTTTGAAACGTCAACAAGTTAAAACCTCAGCATTAACAAAAAACTCTTTCTAACATTTCCAACTGCAACAAAACATTTCTAAAGCGAATCATCCAAGGTGACTTCTCTCCTGTCCTGAGTGCGTATTAATTACCTTGACAAGTGTGGTTGTCAGCAGACAGTTCATAACCGTCAACACAGGAACATTTGTAGCTTCCAATCGTGTTTGTACAAATCTGTGTACAGCCATCAGTTCCTTCATCACACTCACTGATATCTGAGAGTAAACACAGAAATTACAACACGTTCAATGATATTTTCCCCTGTGGATGTTTCCACTCAGCACACATCATTTCTGTTCATAATTAATCGTAATAGACATTATTTGCGATAACTATGAACATGAAGACACAAGTCACCGATGATAATTGTGTAAACGTTGTAAATGTGAAATGATACCCATGCAGAGAAACGCGTAAACGTTCCCCAACATTAACCCTTTAAGCGCCAAAGTCTATTTGTCACCTTTAGAAAATATACTCCTGTCAATTTTTTTTCAGATTTTTGTCAAAATTTTGATAATATACCGCAGCCAATGAAATTTGATGTCCATTTGCTCCAAAATTATCAAAAGTTACAGAAAAAATCATTAAAAATTGGTAAAAATGTTGCACTAATATTTTGGTTGTAATAATTATAGCACGCAAAGGGTTAATAAACTATGAAATGACTGCCGCGTATGTTACCGTAATATCCGTCATACTTTTGCAATGTGACAGTAACTGGACCCATGTTGCAATAGACATTATGGAAAGGACAAGAGTTACCTCTGCACTGTTTGATTTGACACGGATCAACTCTATAGCCATCGTAGCAAGCGCATTCCCAGGTTCCTGGTTTGTTGATGCACACTTGTTCACAACCAGCTGTGCCTTCTTCGCATTCGTCGATGTCTGGGCATTAGAAAAGTAATTGAGTAAATGGCCTTGAGTTGCGGTTCATCTTATTCATTTACATCTGGCATCTTTGTGAGAGATACGTGTATTGACATGTATTGACACTACACATGCAATATTATGGATGAGAAAGAGAGCGAGAGAGAGAAACATGACATACAGACAGACAGACAGGCAGACAGACAGACGGCAGACAGACAGACAGACAGACAGAGACAGACAGACAGGCAGACAGACAGACAGACCGCTCTGATTGAGACAGACAGACGTAGACGGGAAGATAGGGCTGATGGGACGTACAGGCAGGTAGGATACTTGGTCTGGGAGAAAAGGGCGGGAGATCTTACATACATAATGTTTAACGCTATCGTTTTGCGACAGTTGTATTTTAAGAGCAACTCAGGCTCAGCGGAGAGCCAGTCTCGAATAATAAAAAGGGTTGATTTATATTAATTGCCGCGTTATTAATCTTCATTGAAGTCTCACCGACACAGTCGAGGCCATTTTCATGAAGGAGGTAGCCGCACACGCATGAACACTGGAAACTTCCGATGGAATTGGTACATTCTTGTTCACAACCACCATTTTCAGTAGCACACTCGTCGATATCTATGGAGAAAAAAATTCTGCAATAATTTGCGTAGTGGACAATACTATGGAAATAACGGGCGACGCGCTGCCATTAACGTTTATTTGTGGGCAAGGGCGAGAGGAAAACCAAAAATTAACCTCGCCCGTTAATTTGGCTTTCCTCTCGCCCGCGCCCACAAATAAACATTAATGGTCAGAGCGGAGTCTGCTATTTCCATTATATTATCAGCAAACCCGAGAAAACCGTCAAAATTTGCGAAAATTTCCGGAGCGAACGACAACTGGGCCCCAGAAACTGAGCAATACGCGATGCACTGTCACGCGCGCTTTAAAAATCGGCAAATCCGGAGATGTTTTCAGAAAAAAGTATCTCAACTTGCCCTACAAGTGCTCCATTTTATTTTGTAATTGATTATGATTTACGTGTGAGCTGTAAAGTTACGATACTTTGAGTTGTTAATCTTATTATTCATATTCACGGGCATGTAAACAAACCATTACTCTGTATTTGTAGCATGACGGGACGCTTGCATCTAAAAAACAGTGCACTTTTTTTGGGCTCTTTCTGCACTGATAATATGCAATCTAAAGTAGTTATATCAGATATAATCAGACATTACGCAACGCCTAGTCAACAACTTCAGATACCAACAGCTTGGCCGGTACTACTTTATGCCAAGGTATTGTACAGTAAAGCGGCACAAACTCAGTCTCGTGTAAACGTTGACAACAGTATTATCATTTCAGGACATCGGAATTTGTTCCTACTTTTATTAATATGAACTAACATATGGCTTGTAGTATATTTATAGGTCCTATTCTGTGAAAGTTGGGGTACAATGTTAAAAGAAGTTCAAGGCGAACGATTATCTGTATGAGTCCGAAGTGTGTAAGGCAGAGATGTCTTCCCTCTACACCCACTTAATCGCTATCTCTAATCACATATTGCGAACAGCTTACGAGATGGCAAATAACTTTAATTAGGAGCTCCATACCCCTTGAAACCCCTATTTCAAGGGGTGAATGTGCATTGAATATGCATTGTTTATTAGATGGAAACGTCCCCTAATGGTCAGTCACGTGGTTCAGCTCGACAAATCAAAATGCGACGGGCAGGGCATGGTAATATAATCTTATTTCACAGTTTGGAGCAATAGCAAATAGGTTACCAATGCATTCGAAGATAGAGGAGGCATCGAGTAATAACATTTGTGGCGTCTTATGATTTCTGATCATGCTCTCATGATGAATCAGGGAAACGGAGTTCATAATTTGCAATATAACGTTTGTCTTCTTCTATATCCTATCTCAGTGTAGAAAAGCTATACACACCTGCACAAGTATGGTTGTCTTCCGTCAGTTGATAGCCGATGTTACATGAACAGTTGTAGCTGCCTTCGTTGTTGGTACATATCTGTTCGCACCCACCATTATT
Organism: Ptychodera flava; assembly: GCA_001465055.1. Classification (NCBI taxonomy): domain Eukaryota; kingdom Metazoa; phylum Hemichordata; class Enteropneusta; family Ptychoderidae; genus Ptychodera; species Ptychodera flava. The sequence continues at coordinate 117,981 of LD355270.1, read as the reverse complement.
TGTAGCACACTCATCGATATCTGCATAAAGCAAAATAAAAAAAAACTAGTGATGCCATGCCTAGCTATTCCTAACCTTATTATCGGCTAAGAAAAAAAATAAACAGGAGAACCGCGTGAAAGCTATAGTATATCCACTTCAACGCTTCAATATCTGCTTGACAACTCTTACTTTTAGGGTATTCAAGTGGACGACATTGTAATTGGGAGCGATTTGACTGATTCTGGTAACAACAGTCTTACCGAGACAGGTATGACCATCACTGTCCAATGCAAAGCCGTCAATACACTCACATCTGTAGCTGCCTGCAGTGTTCGTACAAATCTGATTACAGCCTCCGTTGTCAGTCTGGCATTCGTCAATATCTGTGTGGTATATCATAAATTGTGATTAATATTAGCCACGGAACTGAACAATTCAGCATCCAAGTTCTGAGCAACCAAGTCATTACCAAAACAGGAAAAGGGACAAGTAGAACGAACAGCAACAAAAACAACATCATCAACAACAACAATAACAGCACAAATAATAATAACATTAATAAACAGTAACGACTACGACAACAACTACAACAACAATAACAGCAAGAAGACAAGATTCCTGGAAAATGAGTAATTCGACCAGTTTTGAATCCCCTTGCAATATTCCCCTTCGAGACTTCAAAAATGGGCCTCTTACAAGAAAGTCTTTTGCCACCATGACAACAACTGTTTCATGTGTTAGGACGAAGCAACTTTCTTAATCAGACAAGAAAGGTGTGTGCTATTTCCGTATACACGTTGCTGAGAGTAGTTCAAATTTACAGACAACAAACTGACTCATCTAAAGTTTTGGGGTTTTTTGCATTCAATTGGCATTGTGTTCGTTACAGTCAGGATGGTGCTGTTCGAAATGGCTAAAGACTGGCATGTGCATTATAAATTCAAAGTACAAAATTGACTGACTTGATGTTTCTCAGAGAACAATATTGAGTCTATGTCTTTGTGTCAACGTCGCGGCCGAACACGGCACAGGCATTCTGCATTACTGGTTACAACAGCTGTTTCCAGGAAGTACATTGACAGCTACATCACCGGGCAGTGAACATTACAAAGTCGGAGGCTTATACACGTATCTGAGGCAGCAAATCACGGTGCCATGAACTGAATATTACATAGTAATGAGATCTTAGGGAAATGGTCGAGCCAATGAGTGGGCTGTATGCGGACCTTATAGGACCACGAATACAAATCACTCTGACCGATACATATGTGTTGGGTCTTACCTATGAAATAGGACGATTCAAGCAATGAACGTAAATTCTGGTCATCTCGTCAACCGAATTAATGCATTTTCATTGGCACAAATGAAGCTGAAATGATAGCATATTCATATCCCCGCCCCGAACAAATAAACGCTCATATTGACGAAGATGAATGAGTTTATTCTCTGTAACACGCAATGAGTGTTGTTATTTAGGTCATTCTCCCCACCCGTGACCTGAGTTTAATTAGTCTAGAACATGCCGAAGGTCATTTGTTTAGGGTAATTCTCCTCCATGACTTTAAATTCAATTATTCAAGTTAAGAACGTTCAAGAACGTCATGTTTACTACAGGTGAAGACATTTTTAATAGTAATTAGCGTACCAATATAAATTCTAGAATTCTCCAGTGTTGTCTTGATTGAAGGTATATTCTCACCTGTTCCAATTTTGCCACAGTTACCAAGGAAAGAGAAAACATGACCAATTACATATCTTAAGCGGGTGGCCGCTTTTTAAAAACAGCGCCCTAATATTGGCATTTTGAATGCCAAGGAAAGCCCTTTGACTATATATGGGAATAGTTAGGTTTGAGGTGACTGTATACCTGTAAGTTCCCTCTAGTATGAATACATTATGGTACAGATTTTCAGTTAGACTTTCGGGATCACTTCAGTGTTTATTTCAAGACTCCAAGACCTTCACACTCACGCTAGACTTCCTCTGTAAATTATGCACACTTTGGATCTTCATCAAGCCTGCAAGCCAGAGAAGACTCACTTCCTCACTCACCAGTGTCTGTCTGACTCACCTTCGAAAACTTGAGTTTTTGGAGCCCCCTAAGCTTAGATAAGTGAACTTTTGCTCTAAATTGTAATTTACACTTAATTTACACCCTAGATTTATTTATTTATAAATTCATTTAAAATAAAATCTCTGACTTCCCGCCTTTCATCCCTTGCCGTTCTCGTCCTCTGCTAGTCGCCTCAATACATCTTAACAAGGAGATCACGTTAAAATTTCGCCAAGAACACTACAACCGACCAATTAAAAAGAGGTTAACAACCGCCACCTGTTTTGGATTGTTACATGTTGTATTTCAAAACGCAACCCTAATGGCTGCTGTTTACTATTTCCGCCAAAATACCTTCTGAATATTTTCTCATACCATGCGGCGGCATGCATGTCATTGTCAAGATCATCAGATAGAGATGTATGAACAGATTTGCCAGTCACTCGATCTTTTGTATATTGGCCCATACGTTATTTCGACGTCTGATCTGCCCAGAGTCACTTTTCCGTTTGCGGAGAATGTCACCATAATAATTCTAGTTTGGTGGTTTGTGAGTATGACTTGTGCCACAGTACTTCCATAGTCTGAGATAATGAGGCCATTATGAATATCTGCTCATAAATATTATGCACTACTGTAGCAGCTGACACATTTATTTCATGGTGACTTTAGTAAACACACTGTACATATACTTTGTCATACATGTATATCTTGGAAGTGTTTATGCTGATCTGCAATGCATGCGCACGCTTCGTTAATTAAAAACCCCGTTCAACTGTGTAGAGGGACTATGATTCATTCAACAACGCCTCAATCTAATAAATGAAAGTGAATATAAGTACATGTACTGTTACAAAAGTAATTTACTTTGACATCAATTCTGTATAAAAGGTCAATCATCAGGTTCTTTATATTGTGAACAATGTGCGATGGCGATACGGACTGTATAAAATCAAACAAGTAAATAATTGTCCTGGTGTTTATGGTCCCTTGGTCGTTGATATGAGCCTTGGCCATAAATACATGTACGTTATTGCTATGGATCGACACTAATAATGAGGTGATAACTGTATGTAAACAACCACTGTACAGATTTTATATAGGAAGTGTATTTACCAACACCAACATAGAAGGTAGATGAGAGCAGGTAGACAGCAGACAGGAGAAGTGACAACACCTTGCAGGATGTAAAATCTTGCATAAGAAATAAATGGTGTTGTCTTTGGAGATTATGAACCTCTACAATGTTTCTGTATCCCGACGACCTCTCGCTAGCTATTCCCTGAAGGGAGACTGTGAGCTGTAAAAGTAACTATCTTAAAACGTTAAGCCACTAAGCAAATAACTTTTGAATACCTCTATAAACAATAAGGTGAAAAGCAAACAATTTATCATAACAGCGGGCTAAATTATATGGGAATGTCAGTATAGCTAGCATGCACCAAAATGAAATAGTCACATACGTTCACTATCAGAAAGGTTATTATTGGTTTCAACCTATGGAACAGTGCCAATCAGAAGGTAATTTGTGTGTGTTTGTACTCACTATGATTATGTGCGTATCCTAGTCAAGTATGACTAGGGATATGCTTTCTATTAGCCATGGTCTACAATGGGACCATAATTTGTTGCCAAAATTTTCTATCGTTCTTTATTGGTTAAAGTTCATTGTTTTCCATTGTTCATGTTTTCGCTTCCCTATGTACCCCATGTCTTTCTTCACCTTCATTATCATCAAAGGCTGTCCATGCCGTACTTCTTTTCTGCCCCGAAGTTTACACATTTCAACTGAGCACACTATCATATATTATTGCCTGAATACATGGGTTTATGTGCCCGAGAACGGGTGAAAATTTGCCCGACACGAGGCAGGAGGGCAAATTGTCTCCTGCTGCGAGAACACATAAATCGATGTATTCAGGCAATAATAGTTTTATTAAATTTCTCTTCACATTTAATGCGATATGGTATTTAGTTCCATGCAGGGCATTTTCAAACTATTTTACTGTAATCGACCAGTATCAAACAGATTTTAACGAAAGTCAAAATAGCAGTGCGCGTATGGAATTTTACATCTAGCGTTAAGCGTCTACAAGCGTCTACTTTGACGTCGAAAACGTCGAAGGGCTGCACTGGACCGGGTAACCATGGAAACCGGTCAGTACATCGTTCACCGGCCGACTAACTCCCCGAATGTTCCTAGTACTCAAATCAATGCACTGATTTGCATTCACATCGAGGCATGTAATAAAGCCAATCGCATACAGTATTTCGTACACTGCAACATTTATTGACTGCGTCAAACAACTTAATTTTTCTTGTTTATGAGGATACTTGAATTCATTTTTGTCGAGACAATCTGACTCTTTACGATTACACAGTATTATAGTTTTTGTCAAATTACAGCACAGGAGGTCAAGAGAACATCGGTGTCCATGAGCACCATGTTCAATTGAATGACCATTACTAATTTAAACAGGGGAAACAATGGTATGTCTCAAAGTAGGTCCAATCAAGTACACAACATCCGGGTGAGAACCGTGTGCAACAATACAACCATATTTCACAATTCTTGACTTATTGACAGAGATTGTTTTGGCCAACCTAGTATTATTATTGCTATTTATCTGTAGTATAAATACTTGAACTTTAAGCCTACTTGGGCGACTTTTCTGACCACCTACGTCCACTGCTTTTTAGTAGTTATCTAATCACCGTGTATTCCTTTCATGCACAAAGACAATGGGACTATCCCCAGTTTGTGGCACATTTACAGCAGTAAATTCACGTTCGGATTCGTAGGGAGATGTCGAATGCCCGTTAATATTCTTCTATACAGTAAATATTCTTCTATTGAGTTTTTGCAAAAATGCAAAAAAGTGCAAAATCACAATAAGTTTAAATGACATACTTGTCATTCAGAATAATTTCACAGACTTACTACAGATATTATTGCAATATGCCGTTTCAACGATATGGACGTTTCAAGGTTTATTTGAAATTGCAGCATGTTGACTCAAATTCCGACACGATAATTATCGGTTGGGATTTTCAACTGAGCTGTGACTGGCATCCGACATGAAAAATACCCTTAACAGCAGGGCAGACACATACTTTGTGAGATTGATTTATACGTATTTCAGTATTTTTTGAGTATGCGCTTGATCGATGAGTATGACGCATACAGTTGACATACAATGTAAGCAAGGTCTACTTTGAAAGAGGGTGTGTTTTATTTTGCCAATCTGGAACACCCAGAAACTCACGGACAATTGTTGCAATTTCAGTAGACTCAAGTTACTTTGTTAAATGTCTAAACCGGTCTAAGCCATCGTGATAATTTCTTTACAGTGTAAGTACGTTGTTACTTTAAAAGAAGCCGTTTGGTTATTCTGCAAAATGAAATTTACCTTCCATGAAACTATCATTATGATCTTTAACACAATCGTACACTTTATTCTTGTTATCAATCGAGTTAGATTTAATCTCATCAACTTCTGAAGCACTTCAATTAAAACTAAACCTCGTTCACTTTCTCCATGTCAGAATTACCGCTGAATGAAAAGATTTCTGCCTTTATTACCTGTTTCGACCCCCAAAAAAAGTTAAAGAAAATTCGAGAGCAATCACTCTATTAGATGCCCAGGATGAGAAAAGCTGCAATATTTATTGCGTGGGCCAACACGAAGAAGACTTTCAATCCACTTGGAAGCGACAGGGGTCGACTCACCTGTTTGGCAACATGTTCCTGTCCATCCCGGGTTGCAGTTGCACGAGGAAGTTAAAGGCTGGCCACGACCATTACATCCTGGGTTGTTACAGGATGTAGTTTCGCGTAGAGCATAGCATCCCCCTCCGTAGCGAGCTGGGCTGATCACTGAACGTGTGCGAGTCTTCGTCCCACTGGTACCACACGGCACCGTGCATGTTCTCCACTGGCTCCAACCGCTTACCAAACAAGGCACCGGGTTAGGCCGACGCCGCCGACGACGACGTCGAAAAATTCCATCGACAGAACTCAACTCAAAGAGCATGATCAGCACCAAAATGCCTATTAACAGCAGTGTCTTTTTCTTCATATCTTCACTTGTATATGTCGCAGTTTTCTATTGTGAACGAATGAACTGACTTTTCCTCGACCTGCCATCAGATAGATCTAGAATCAGTTGCCTTGTGGTAAAAATATTATACCGATGGACGTCTAACAGAGGCAGTCGGGATGGGTGCTTTGCCATCTCTGGTTGAGTTGACAAAATACCCGTACACGACTGAACCTTCCAGTCAAGAGTTCTACTGTAAAACTTGAAACAATTAAGACCGAGTTCAAAAAAGTGGTTGGGGCTGGAAGAATTGAAATTAAAATCTTATTTTTTCAGATCCCCCTCGATACCCTAAAAAATTGTCAAGTCCCCCCCCCCCCGTCTATATGATCAAAAATTTTCAAGTCCCCCTAAATTATAATATAGCCGTTTATTTATTATGAATGCACGCAGAGTTACAAATAAACATGTATTGCATACATCACCACGCAAATGTTCGACACTACCACTTATCAACAGGTTGTAGAGCCATATTCCTAAAGTAAATTCTTAAATTGATTTATTTTTAAATGCATCAGTGGACTTTTTTAATTTTTCAGTCTAAGCCGACTTGAGTTTATCCAACTCTTGCCGGGTCAATAGCAGCAGCTGAAGAACAAACGAAATGACAATCATGACAGACTATGCAAATTGTGAATTCCCTACAGCATATAGAGCTATCCAGTATTCAGCTTGCTAACACAGACTACGTGTACCATGCATTTGTATCATTGACAAACAACTTTCAGTCTGAAAATCTAATTCAATTATCACAAATATGTAGACAAACACACTTTGCTATCAAACTGAATATTGTGTTTTTCAGCATGCTGTAGAGAGACAACAAGAAACTGTATTTGATACATTACATAGAAATATTGAAAAATTATCAACAGTTGTAGCTCCTACCTCGTTACAAGACCAAATTGTTGTTTTACGAAAATTTAATGGCGTTTACACATTTTTAGATTTTTTCGAGATTTAAGTCATAAAATGCTACAAAAATTTCCAGATTTTGTTTAATTTTTACTAACATTAGAAATATTGGATAACATCAAAATGCTGGAATCCAAGATATTTTCAGGTCCCCCTACAGTCAGAGCAAAACTTTCAAGTCGACTCCCCATCCACTATCCCCAGAATTTTCGAATCCCACTGAATTCCTCCAGCCCCTCTCTTTTTTGAACGTAGCCTAAGACCTACCTGTTTACCTACTCCATCCGAATTTACATATTTCAACAGAATTTCTATAGGTAGTAGTCTAGTAAACACATCTTTTTAGGGGGTTGTCTAATTTTGTCCTGCATACCTTGAAATCTGTCTTGGAACATAGCCTGTTGAGTAAAGCACAAGTGAAAGAACACATTACTTACAGTCTTGAGCGACGGTTTGCCTTGTATACAGAGTTACAGGGTTTGACTCTATATACATTATATACATCAAATTTTGCCTTGTTTCCTGGTTCAGATTTGACCAATCATTTTCAGGTTTTCGTGTGACGAGTAACACCATTTTATTGGCCATTAACTTATAGACGGTATGACCTATATATCCCTACTGCGTCCTTCACTTCAGGATCTGAACTCGGTTATGTACTTAGACTTGTCAACTCTCGATGAAAGAATGAGGAAACTAAAATTTTGCATAGCGTACACTAAGCTTGACATTATACGGTATTGAAAAGCCTAGAGTCGCCATGTGTATAAATCCCCAACTATATATGACTTTAGTAATCATAAATCTACAGCTGCGACTGTGAACTTTGCTACCAGTTAACTCGGAGTTATACGCAAGGCCGCAAAACTGATAGACTCAGAGTCACCTATCACCATGATTTTTCTTTCTGTCGCGTTTTCAAATCTGAATTTCGATAAAATGGTCGTAATTATATATTTCGCAGATTGTAAAATCGTCTTCCCAAGAACATCGCATAGATAAGCTGGCCTTGATCATCGTAATGTCTTAGGATGGGCGGGATTCCTCAAAGTCTCGGCCTTTTCATGATATTTTGCACGCGTATATATATATGCTCACAACCGCTAACTGTAATACAATTAGTAATTAGCCATTCAAAAGGACCAACTTCGCCTTTGATATTGTGTTGGTGAGTTTACATGTATTACAATCCTGTTAATTTAGTTCAATCCATCATCAAACGGCAGAACGCCCAATTACGGGATGAGGTACCCACTACACAAAACCCAATGGGGCAATGAGAAGCAATGTGCCTTGCTCAATGGTACAACAGCGTGCTTGAGTCTCCAACTCACTATCCTCCGATAGTGAGTCCAGTTAACCTAAACAATTTCTACCATCAGGGAATCAGTACATTGAGTATACATTTGGTTTGAATTCTCTTCTTCTTGAGAGTACTGTGACGCAAACAATCTAAAATTACAAATAACAATATCGTTTGACCCGCAGATGTCTAAGTCACACTTGCATACAGCTATTTCATTATTGTCGTTTGCTTAGGGATTTAGGCCAGTAGTGTGATAAGCACAAGGTGGCACATAAATGGGCTATAAATTTGCTCCATATACTGACAGCGTATGGCATTCAAGTATCAAAGTGTTTCCTTTCGCAGTGAAGTGGGCATTTTATGCCATAGCCACAGTGCCATAGCTAAACAAAAAGTCGGTAAAAATCATTACAATTTCACATGAACATCAAAATATGCCAACCGTCATAACAAAGATTTGAGTTCATTTGCGGTGGGTCGATAAAGATACACAACCCATCCTTGGCTACCCTGTGTGAGCGAGGAGTCTTTTGTGACTGACGATAAAAAAATGTCGAACTAATGTAATCTAGTTCCACGATAAGTCTAATATTGAGAGCATTGCTCATCCAAAGTCAAAGAAGGACGTACCTTGTGATAAAAATTGAGACACAAGATAACACTTCCACATAGCCGATAATTAGTTTATAATTAGTTTATTTAGGCAACAAACTTTTATGACATCACTGCTATAGCATCACGCAAACTTGTGTGTGCCATGCAGACGGTGCCTCTATGTAAATTGAAATCAACTACACTAATTGTCATAAAACTAACGGTAAAAATATGTATCAGAAAATTCATATTAAGTCTATAGACGATAGTCTGTAAGTTACTATGCCACCAGGTTTTTCATTTGATTATGATACAGATAGGACAAATAAGTCGTTTCAACAAGACTTGTACATGGACAAGTGCATAGTAATGTTACATTTTATCTCAATCTTGAACACGATGCCAATCGTAAACTCTCATTTACAACCCCAGATAGAGCTGGTTTTACCTTCGTAGATATATATATATATATATATATATATATATATATATATATATATATATATATATATAGTTGCATCTACTCTCTGTTTTTATTTTCTAGTTGAAGAAGCACTGTGACGTAGAAAGCCACAGGGGTCGTCGGAACTACGCCTGCGCAACGCTGTTGTTTACAAACAATGTATTTCATGCAATATATCTATAGATAGCTGCAAATGCTAAATTTTATGATTTGAATTATTTTGACTTTCACCAATCTTGCATACTCTCGATACACTGTTCACATTGGTGATTTAGTCTCATACGGCGCCCTTTGAGAGCAGTTCCTCGCTTGAAACAGCAATATCGTTTGACCTTGAGTGAGTATACAATTTAGCAATATATCTTTTCATTTTTCTCGCTGGATTAAGGAGCCGAGAGAGTGTAATTGCTCTTTCACATATTGGCACTTATAGCCCCTCGTTGGCGCCAATGCGTGGCCCTCAGAGCTTGAACGCGTTTCTCACTACCACTGTGTCAGGATGTTTGGCAGGGGCTTGCTTCATCAGACCGTTGAGGGCAACCATTGTGCAAGAAGAGTCATATCGCATACCAACGAAGGGTATTATTGGTAATAGGATGTACTTGTTGGCGATTACTGTTCGCATGTCAAGAGAAAGGCTGTACACACAGCTACGATTTTCCATTTCACACTACCGCTGTCTGCTGTGTTACTATCGAGAAAAACTGGCAATAACCTGTAAACACAAAATTTTATTGTAAATCTCAACGTGTTGCACAGTGATCAAGTTATTTTCATTCTTTGTTGGCGGTCGCTAAACAGAACGACAAGGCGAGATCATAGTTATGTTTAGCAGGCAGGCAGGCCACAGACTCTTTGGAAGGTCGATTGTAGTACTTTATTACGTGAAGGAATGTACTTGATATGACAACGCACTTGTAAGCTTTCCAGACAGCGCGAGGACAATCGACTGATACATTGTGAAATAACATCATTGATCATCAGAAGTAGGTCTGATTGACACATGACATCTGAACGTAAGAACAGTGAACAGTTGTGTTGCAAAAACGTCAAAGTAGACCAGAATACTTTTGGATCGTGATTTGTCTACGGAGCGCCCATTGCCTATAAGTATGTGCAGAGTTGCGTCACTGAAAATTCTCGTGTGAACACATTCATTTCAATGAATTGTGGGTTGGAATGAAACGGGTTGGTAGCTTTGGAATGTTATAAAGCACTGCAACTAGTACCGGATTTACGGGCTTTGGTCATGACTCCGCGCAGGCACAGGAGTCTTTCTCAAATTCGAATGAATATGACCAGAAAATTTAACAAAAGCATGTGCACACTAAAAAATGTTGAATGATGCATAATATTCATGCTTATTTGTCCGGTTTTGTTAATGACAAATAGGGGCAGACATGCTAGCGCTTTAATAATTGTAAAATAAATCAATCTTGCAAACTCGGCTCATTCTGTCTTGAAGCTCTCTAGATCTACATGTATTCGCTCAACTTTAAGCTTGTCATAATAAGCTGGTGCCTAAATCTCATTCAGCTTCACCTTGCATGACATTGAAAATATCTTTATCTTAGGCTAAGAAAAATAAATAGCTTGTTTCTCGTCCTCGCGAGCGTCAATTCAGACCCGCCTCGTCAACCTTTTTTCTGCTCATGAGGAAATAAAATGCAAAAAATACGCTAAAATACGCGACGATAGTGAATAACACAGGGCTGTATAAAACAGAACCGTAAACAAAATAACTGACAACTTACATTCCATTCAGAACTGTACACATATGTCGCTATTATATTAAGCTCAAAACTGTGCATTTGTGCATTTCTGCACAAAAGGTTAAACCGCAGAACTGTCGCTATACAAAAATGCTAAAGCAATACTGCTGTGCATTTTATCTCTGCATGCATTCCTATGCTGTTTTAATGTTTTTGTGCGTCGTTGACTGAAGAATTAAAAAATATTGAGAATAAAAAAATCGCGTCACCTCATCATTTTTGCAATATATCTTGAATGAGAAACAAACTTTTTATTTTCCTTGGCCTTATTGGCCATCCTAGAAAAAAAAAATCACACAGAATCAAACGATGTGGCTGAATAGAGTAGAAAAGAGGAAGTCACTACCACACCTGAAGTTCGTCACATCGAGCACGTCGGAAAACGAAAGTCGTTTAAACCTTAACACAGTATATTTACAAGGACAGTATTTCTGTACAACATTCTCATTTAATTAAGCAAAATCATTTACGTTCGACATTTGACATAGACGTGCTAGAAGAAATAAGAACGATAACGTTAAACAAACACGCCCTTGACCGCACCTTCTATTAGGCCTATTTCGGTAAATGTTGTAGTTTAGCTCGATACTCCACGACGTCATATGTACAAGCACTGGATTATGGCACTAAATAGAGGAAGATACCTCTCCGTCGTACATGAATAGATAAACATCGTCAAATATCAATAGTACAAATTTCATTGAAACTTACACTGTAACCAATTCTGCGAACAGAAAACAGGCAAAGGCCAAACTAATATCACCTCACATAAATTACCTTCGACGCTCAGAACAATAAAAATGGAATTTGTCGTCAGTAATCTTTAAGGTCGAAATAGGACAAAAGTGAAATGATAATAGATTTGGAAAGTTGACGGCTTAGTACCGTGTCGTCAAGAAAGACAATGTCACGGCAACATCCTAGTTTTTGATGTCGCTTTCGATTCAGACTATTTTCACTATAACTGAAGTCTGAATTTCTCCGCTATCGTCAATGCACAGGGTCAAAGTTCGGGACTGACAATGGCGAGCAAACAAAGTCGCCCAACTTTTATGATGCGCATGAATAATACCAAACTGTTTAAAATCAGACTGAACAAGGAATTTACACCACAGTAAGTACCTCGTGGGCAAGAAGGAACATGTCATGACCACATCATAATTGTTAATGTCGCTTTCGATTTAGACTTTGCTACTCTTACTGAAGCCTATTGTCCTTGCTGTTATGTGAGCATACAGAGTCTTAAAGTGGGAACAAGTAAAAGACAAATAAACGAAAGGGGTGACCTTGAACCCGACGCTTTTTGTCTGTCGCTCTGTGCTTTATTGTGTCGCGTTTGAGTAGACAGGTACAAAAAAAACAATGCAACTAAAATCACCTGACCATTTCAGCTCACTCGGATATGTTGATAACATATGCTGACATGAATGTAGTCAGTGGTCAACTGAATCGTGAAACTATGGAGGAACAGTGATGATGGACGTGGAAGATCAAAAGTGAGTGGCTTATCATTTTTCATTTTATTTTGATATAAATAATAAATTACCGCCCATTTGCCTTGGTGTTGTGAACGATGACTCATGCCTGTTGTTTGTAATCACAGTTGTGTGGATTATCACGTTTTTATCCACTTTGCTGAAGCCGACGAGCTTTCTCCCATATTGAATGAATGCGACATGGTCATTCATAAATACATGTGAATTTCAGATCATTTTTCAACTTTTAAACCTATTCATGTAATAAAGCAATGATGCAGAGCTTTTGATATTTTAACTTACACAGTTAAAATGACAGACTGGTCAATTTAGTATGTCGAATCTCTTCGATTTAAATGTAAAGTTTACTGCTAAGGTTCAATATTCGTCTCTCTGCCTGTCTTATATAGTGTCGTCTTAAAGCTTTGTATCACCTCTTTTTATTGTCTTTTTCACGGAAACACCGCTTTTCAGTGTCGGTCAAAATTACGTTACCTGAAAAAACACCATCTCATATTCTGGTTGAAAGTAAAATTAAAGAAGATGATATATATATTTAGTACAAGCGGTTCGTGTGTTTGAACATTTTTGAGAAATATCAGCAAATGCGCAAAGTAACCGGAAAACACGGGGCGAAATATGGTAGTAAATTTTTAAGAGTTATATTAAAAGCTTGTCAATACCAGTGAATTTCGTTAGGTCATCCCCCAGATTATCACTGATAATATTCCGATTACATGCAGTGTTGTTGCCCTATATCTACAACTTCCCTGTATTGCAAAAACTATAAAATAATAGCAAATATGTACCCGGTACCAAATCTCGGTCCCTAAAAGATTGAAGCAAACTCTTCGCACTCCGTAACATGTCGTGCAAAGTTTTCTTTGGCCCATCATTTTGGTCCGGGAGGAGATAAATTATTGCGTAATTCATATAAATTGTGACTGAATCGGTTAGTTAAAATCCACCTCTCTTCAGTTTCACTTGGGCATCGCAAGTGTCTTTTAGCTTTTCAAGTGCTGCTTTAAAATACTACCGGAAGAAACTTATCAGAACAATGTGCAAGGAATATTGCGCAATACAACACGTGTAAGAAAGAGAATGCCAGTATCATATTTAAAATTACTGTCGTCCCTTTCGTTTTTTTACAAAGCAGTACAATTAGGAAGTCCGGAATTTAAGTATGAATCCTTCCCAGTATTTTGAATCCAGTTCATGTCAACCATTCTTCCTCGTGCCACTACAATGCAACTATTGTCACAGATTAATTTATACAATACATATCGTTAATGCCCTATCACCATATATTTAAGGGCTGAAATATAACAGTGCTCAGAATTTTACATTCTGTCGTTAGGGACCATAGCACAGTGTTATCGCGCACACGTCTTCCTTCACTGTCGACGCGAATCTTTCTTGTGTGGCTTTTTGTTCTTCAGCTTTCGATTGTGGACTTTGTAACACAAAGACAAAAACCGTGATGTTCACGAAAGCAACCGCTGCGATGCGCAAGAACAATATTTAGATTATTTTTTTAATCAAATTAAACTAGCAATTTATACACAGCTGCGTCCTGCAAAGTACCTTTAATAAAGACTTCTCTTCCCCTAAAGACAACCATGATAATGAAAGAATATCTTATCAAATGTTGTAGGGAGCAAAGTCTACGAAAATAGAACAATAAATTAAAATCACCTGAGTACTTCAGTTCACTTTGGTATGTTGTACAGTGTTTATATGAATGTAGTCATCGTCGTCACTGATCCACTGCAGGCTGAAACAACAGAGGAGCAGTGATCATGGCGGACAAGGAAAATGAAAAAGTGAGTGGCTGATCCATTTTTATTTCCACATAATATTTTATGTAAATGATACAGTGCTGTCAATTTGACTCGGTGTTGTTAGTGCGTGAGGTGTTATCGAGTAAGATGAATAGTATTTGATAAAAATAGCTCTGAGTTCCTGCCGTTTAAGTAAATTTTAACATCTACTGTTGAGATAAATATGAGATAATTTCATGACTTCTTTTCAAATCGTCTGTTGTTGTTGTTTTTGCCCATGGTAGACTACTTATAGCTGTTTTGAAAGAAACAGCTAAAATGAACACAATTATAACATTGTCATTGAGAGTGGATTTTGATGCTTTTTATCCACTTTACTGAAGTGAAAGGGGACTTCTCGCATATTGAATGAATGCGACATGAACATTCATAAGTATTTAAAATTAAGGCCTTTTTCCAACTTAATTCAGAGTTTCTGAAATTTTATTTTACCCGGTTTCAAAAGGAATAGGTCATGTTCGTATGTCGTATGTCGAAGCTCTTCAACTAAAATGTAAACTTAAATGCTAGGGTAGATTCTATGTTCGCCAATCTCTGTCTGTCGAATAGTCCCATCTATAGCCTCGCCTTGGTATCGAGTCACTTTTCAATGCAAGTGACCAAATCTTTTTGACGGCAATACTGCTGACGAATTTCGGTTGGTATTTCATAATCTAAGTAAAACAAACCAATATTCTTATCGGAAGTTCAATCAAAGTGAAGGCCTAAAGTAGATACGGGCGCTTTTGTTTTGAGCACATTTTAATTAATCGCACGGCGCAGAGCAAATAGCTGAACTCTTTCAATACGATGAATGAATAAAGTTAGTGTGGAGACCATACTTGACTGGTATACTCAAGCTGGCTCCAGACTAGTGTTATGTACAAGGTGTTTTAGAGTATTGACAAGCTGGCTGCGGACAAGTGTTATGTACAAGGTGTTTTAGAGTATTGACAAGCTGGCTGCGGACAAGTGTTATGTACAAGGTGTTTTAGAGTATTGACATTGCTAAAATTACGTGAGTTGCGTTTTGTAAAACTGGCAGCTTTAAAGCTTTTAAAGTAACAGAATTGATATGTAAAGAGTAGTTCATTTTTGGGTCAGAAGAACACCCAGGTCTTTAAACTGGTGTTACTTTACCTTGAGGTATACCGTACTTAACTTTACTCCAGGAGAGGAAATGACCATTAAGGGTTGCACGCTGTATTCTATGACTGAAGATATGAGTGGAACCAATTCAAAATGTTACGATGGATTTAAAAGTGTGAGAGTCTATGCAGTAGAAATCTATTATTGACTGAGTCAAAGGCTTTGCTGAAATCAAGATATGTAGAATCAACTTGGTAACGATCATCGATAGCTCTAGATAAATAGTCTGTGTGTTAAACAAGATTGGTAACAGTGAAGCGGCCCCTAACAAATCCGTGTTGATTGTCGGCAAGTGCTCTATATGCGTGATTATAAATGTGGGGAGAGACAGATTTACAAAAACTTGACTAAAAATTGGAAGGCCTCATTACAGAGGCCAGATTTATGAACTGGAACGTTATCATCTCTTTTGAACAAAGAGGCAAAGACGCCATTCCTGTGTAATCTATGATTTACATGGTCATAAAATGGCATAATCGCATACCTTTCTTAAATGTCAATTCCCCCCGCCCAGGATTTATTATATTATTGTTCGTGAAAGACAGATGTTAATGCCCGCTGCCCTGCACGAAACGAAAGAGCGCGAGCTAATTATGGCAGTAATATCATTTTAAAGAACGCTACTTGCGAGTGGCGTGTTTTCTCGATCTGTATGGTTTACTCAAATCGCAATATCGAGGCACAACTACTCGGCTAGAGCTCCCGTTAGTATATTCTTCTCACCCACATAAGGAAGCATTTGGTTAGTACAGGGGGTGGGTGGAACTTTAGCGACAAACGAAATGTAAAAAGCGACCCCTCCAAGTCAAATTCTAAAATTTGACCCCCAAAATTCATCAATTGTAAAATGTGACCCCCACCAAAAAAAAATCATCAGATTTGATTCATTTACCCATCGCACCCTATGGTACTGGGCTGAAAAATTAGGCCCTTCAAAAGTTTTTGAAAGAAAAAGAGTTATCCACCCCAATTTTCATGCACAAAACACAGCGACCCTTCCCCAGATGTCACTGTCCGTATCAATAATATCTTAATTGACTTATAATTTCCCATTTGACCTTCGAACTTTCAAAGAATCCGTTTGAAGTTTACAAATATTCACTGGGTGAAATTCCAATAGCACATTGGTTTTTCAGATCTGCTCTTTCAAACATAATATTCTCATCACGTTCATTTATATCAATTGTCAAACCTTTTTAAAGCACAGATTTTAATAGCTAGTTTTGTATTGTAAAACAAATATTCTAAGTTTCCTTACAGACCACAATGTATAGAGAATCAACTTTTTTGGTAAAATTCAAAAATCAATATTTTGCACACACATCCACTTGTATCCACCCTAGTGTAATCAAATACATTAATATCAATACTCGAGGGTACACAAATACACAGATTTAGCTAGTTTTGTATTGGAAAAAATATTCATAGTTTCCTCATAGACAAGATAGTGAATCAACAGTTCGGATAAATTCCAAAATCAAATTTCGTCACACATGCACCGGTAACTACCCTAGTCTGATCAAGTACATTAATATCAATAACCAAGAGTCTATAAATACACAGATTCAGCTAGTTTGTATTTAAAAGAAATTATTCATAGTTTACTCATAGACTCCTCATAGATTATGTATGGAGGATCGAGCAACATTTCGGTGAAATTCAAAGTCAATGTTTCCGTAACTCCATACAAACCTTTGCAAATGTTGGCCCCTTCCAATCATTGATTATAAAATTTGACACACCCTCCTGATTTCCACCGACCCCCTCCCTGTAAAAAAACGAATGCTCCCTTATAGTCAAATGTTCATAAATACAGTCGCTGTAGTCGCATGAACGTCATTAGACTGCCTTAGATCAAACCACACTAGACATCTAGAATTTCACTGCATACATGATGTATCTTGTTTATTATCAAGAGGATCAAAAAATTATGTTGAGCTTTATTTACAACAACTTTCACTTTTTAAAAGACAACTTTAGTGAAAATCTCTTAAATCACCAGTATACAAGTGAAAGGATTTGTTTCATAGATTTACTAACAATTTTTGCATTTTCGTTGCAGGTGTTACTTTTTAATTCCATTTTCATTTTATGTAAAGAACATGTCCTAAAACAGACATTCACTTTTTAAATTTTCGGGGAATATTATACTTGACGCGGAATACGGAACTTTTCTCATAAAAATGGCATTTTCATTTCCCAATCAACAGACCTTGAGTTAATTAGTCTTTACAACACCATCGATGTTTTAGCTCGATTCCAGTCAACCAACATGCTGACCCGTGGTAATTAAATAACGCTTAATGCAAATAATACACTAGCCAGATACACAGAGAACCAATGTTGTAAGAACTGCTATGTTGACATGATTGACGTATTGTTTCATTTGACAGGCACAACCTACAGCGCCTCAAGGGGACGAACCTGATGCAGGTATGATTCTTTAATTCATGTCAAGGAATTCTCGCTTCGTTTACTATTCATGCACTTGTGACTTCATTTATAAAAAAATTCAGCTTTTATCAACTAGCAGAATATGAATAATAAAGTAATAAGTAATTCTGAATACAAAAGTTAAATATATTTATTAAACAATATGCATGTCGGCTTACTGAGAATCCGCTGTTGAAAGTGGTAAATATATATGCGCGGTTTCTTTTACTGATATTATGATCGACTTGATAGAAAAGAGTGAGATTTGAGGTGTCTGTCTGTCTGTCTCTATCAGTGTGTCTGTGTCTCCCCTCCCTCCTCTCTCTCTCTCTCTCTCTCTCTCTCTCTCTCTCTCTCTCTCTCTCTCTTTCACCGGGTTTTTTATCTTTAAGGTGGCATATTACAGCGCGTGAGATCAGTCAGACAAGAATCAACGGGAGCAAATGACTTAGTCACTTCACTTTGTGCGATAATATACATATCAGGTAAATAGTACACCGACTTTGAATGTTCCGTCAGACACCTATATAGTACATATCCTTGTTCTCTGTGGCAAGCCTTTTTTGTTACCCTGGTTTGCAAGATATTTTTAGGTTACTTAATATCTCCTGATAAACCAGCATGAGTTTCATGTGCTGTGTGAGACAAGTCACCAAACAAATGACTCGAATGCTGATATGACACAAAGAACAGGTGATAAGGGTCAATTTTTTTATCCGGCAACATACTGTAGAGCGCCGACTAGTCAGCGGCAACCAGTTTGTTTGTTTACCTTACAAGTGAATTGTTCTTCGGGTGTACCCCGCAACCGATGACGTTAAATGTGCATATCTCGACCTTTAATTTACCGTAAAATGTCAATAAACATATTTTACGGGAAACGTACGCGTTACCATGGCTAAGATGTTGGCATAGATACATAACCAAATAAATCGTTACTCTTCGAATATTCTGCAAAGCCATGATAATGTGAGTAGATTTCTTTCACACCCCTCTGCTGCTAGCGAAGATGTTTTATTGCATACTGCATGCCCTAAATGTAATGACTGGGCAGGGTACGGGACTGAGAGTTTGCGTGCACTAAAAAGAGGGGGGAGAAGAGCAAGAAAACTCTTTCTGCTACAGTAACGCGAACTCATAGCCTCGCCTCGCGCGGCACCCTCGTTGAGAGTGTGTGATAAAAAGACTTCACAGGCATTAATAATTGCATGCCATTGTGACATTACATTAGTTTTGCACACATATTTTCCTCCAATTTAATACAGCATAAAACTTATAGTTTCAATTAATATCTCCGCGTTACATTTTCAATAAAGCGTAATCATTAAAATAATTTTTTTCTGTTCCAGCCCTGGTCCTCGTGATTTTCTTTGTGGTCGCCGGAATATCACTGTCTGTGCCGATTACAATGATAGTCATTGGTGAGAAGCTATAATGAACACTAGTAATACCTAGTTATGAGGGATACAGTCCCCCGCGTATAACCCCGAGGACAATGGTTACTGAAAATACATCGCATCTTGCTCGAGGCCATGTAGGCCAACTTGAAGGGATGAGACGTGTTTCTGGTAACGCGCAGCCAAGATGAATAAACGGGCGTTGTAGCACGAATAACGATTTGGTTGTAGGTCTTTTAAAACACTTGCGTTAATATATATATATATATATATATATATATATATATATATATATATATATATATATATATATATATATATACAAGTACTTTGTGTATAACGCAGAGCAGAGCAGTTAAACACAAAGTACTTGAAGACCAAAGTGACAATATCTATTACTTAAGTTTCATGCATCCTGCAATCTGCAATCCTGCGATGCATAAAACTTAAGTAGCAGATATGATTATTCTGTACTTGAAGTAATTTCTGCAAATTTATATATATATAGTTAGACAACTACAGACATTACTTTTTTGAATGTTTATGTCTCTGATATCTTACATATTTACACAATAGAGCTTAAATTCAGCACTGGTCATCAAGCTCCTTCTATACTGCGATGTTTTATAAATCTGTGGCCATAGCAACGGATCATCGATCATAAAAGTTAACGCGCAAGAAACATAATTGCTAAATTTTAGTGTCAACCCCCTCCACTCAGAACGAAACTCCTAAATGCGGAATTTTCTTCAAGAAAACTGTATTGTTTATTGTTTGTGAAAATACCAACCAGTCTTTCCAAGAACCCGTTGTGCAACATCTAAACATGTATATAGATAAACAAACTTTACGTTTACACTTTTTCAAAGATCCAAGTAGTCTACTTTCTTCTATCAGAGTTTAAATAACGTTCATTTGGCGGGGGGTGTCGTAATTTGGGTCCCATTTTTTTCTCAATGAACGCGTGGAATTGATACTGCGTAGGAGCCGTATTGCCACATTAAGATGAGCTCCCATGTTTAAAACTGCTCAGGAACAAGTGTCCCCGCCCATGTCTGTACGTCTTGTCATTTTTTCTTTTCTATCGATTTTCTGTCTTCCCTTCTGCTTTTATGTGTTCCACTTACTATATCGAATTCATTATGGTTTCACGTTCTGAATTTAGTATATTTTTGGTACGGCTTAATCCTTATGGCGCTTTGACTCACGCAAAACGAATTGGGGTCGTATCCCCTCCCCGCTAAACTAACAAATCACGTTTCTAGTGCGTCAAATTTGATAATCAACAGCTTCTAATGGATACAGTGAAAAAAAACTTGCTGAAAAAGCTGATACAGGCGCGCGATCACAGCTCTAAAATTTGACCGAAATTATAGACCCTGCGACAGAGGCCTTTAAACTAAACATATGATAGGCACTAAGTCATGACCTATCACACTGGCAGGCATGTCCTGAAATCCGCCAGTGTATTCTTTGCTATGTACACTATTATTTTCGATTTTAAGCAGTCTACGTTTGTCTGCAGAACATGAAAGCTTTCCAGACTATTACGATTACTCTATATAGTTTCTAAAGAATGTACAATTTCTTCCCCAACTCAGGAGCAATTTACAAAGACCAAGATGCGGCTGAACTTTACATACCAATTTTTCTGATCGTCAGTGGCACTTTCACGATTTTATCTATCTTCCTGTCAATATATGCCGGTAACAAGTACAGCCGTGAGATGAACAGTGGTGCACAACGACGAGGGCGCTGTTCTTCGTAGCTGTGCGAGGTGTATTTTCATGCTGGCCTGGTTTATCGCAGGTAATTATCTAGGGGAGGGGATATAATATTTCCTTCCTTGAGCTGCTCTAAAATGCACATGCATTCTTAGAACCGTCGGGAGGTCGTATCATTCTTGGTTCTTGACCTCCTCCTCGTTTGCACTCAGGTTCTGCGCGTCCAAGACCCCTAAAAAGAACACAATCAAACATTGAAAGAACAAACACAATCATAACAAATAGTAAAGCCGTATCATTTAACTATAAAGAGTCAGACCCGGTTAAAATACGAAAATTTGATTTCATTTGGTCGGAAATTGTCAACAAGCTTCTCAGCGGTTTCATCATGGAATCTTACATTTTCAACCATTATTGTTGGACGAATACTGATGACATCAATTCAGTGCAGTTCTTTAAGTGGATGTCAATAAATTTGACGAAATTAGTCTCAAATATTAAGCTACGTATGTATTTTATTCTATAAGACTGGGATCTGAATGATTTGTAAAATTTGTATGACAGTTTTTACAATTTATCTTCCAGTCATTTCAAGTACTTGTTACAAACAATTTGTAAAAGTGTGTTTGGTCACAAATGTATCATCACTAAAGAGTGATCTGTGACGGAGAAATGGCCAGAGAACCCTTGCGAGAATGCAGTAACATATTCAACGTAAAACATATTAAGTAGTTAAATTGTCCATATGTGTCATGTTTTCCAGCCACCCAATCTCCACAAACGTCTTTCATCAAAAGTAAAAGTTTATTTTCTCGATCAAGGCATGAATGTCAATTGTCTTATGAAGAATTTATATTTCTTCCCCGACGCTCCCCTGTGGATTGCTAATGAAGTCACAATCATACAGACTCCGACGGTTGTTGATGGGTCTTGGTGTGTTTTTTACAGGTAACGTGTGGATCTACAGAACACATGAGCCCAATTACAACGATGTGGAAGCGGATGACTACTGCCACAAGACTCTATATCTGTTCTCGTTCTGGCTGCTGAACGTGACCTATACTGATGGGGCTGAGCTGCTGTCTTGGCTGTTGTGGCTGCTTCGCTATCCGTTCTGATAGATAAGAATCAAAGAGGCCTGGAAGACACATTTTTAAAGTTTCGTCTAGCGGTGCTGTACTTGTCAACTATAACGGCACGATCATATATTTTTATTTGTCCTCAGCGTAAACATTTCAATCATTTTCAGTTGCATACAGAGAATATACATAAGTCAAATTGATATTTTCGGGTTTTAATGGGTTTATCAAAGCCGGTCATTATAATTCGACTGAGCGTTGCATCACGAATATTATTGAAACATTTCTTTGTAATTGCAATTAATGTAGATCGATGAGAATCTTTGAAACAGTTGCTGAACGTCATCTGCACTCGATGTTCCGCGTTAACATAGTCAGCTACATTACAATGTTTGTTCGTTTTTAGTTCATTGGTTTGGTACTTTGATGTACACTCGTATCATATATCTGTACTTGGTAAATACTAAGAGACACGAACAGGCATAATCACTGATTCCATAACACATGTAAGATATATATTCTGTCATAATCTTTCTTTTTCAGTACAACTCATGCAAAATTTTTCGTAACATAGAGTATCTTTCAAATTATATTAAACAGTTAGACCCGCCTTAGCTTACAATGTTCATTACTTCATCGAGGAATTCAGGATTATATTCCAGTGGTTAAACGGGAAGTTACAGGACCATGGGCGCACAATAGGGGGATTACTGATGACGCAGCCATTTGCATACCCTGGGCGCCGGGAGTTTTGAATTCTCAGAGCATCGCTTCGGGACATATGCAAAGCGGGGTCAAATGGTCAACAGGGAACACATTTGAAACATATGTGCTCTCCGATAAAAAACGGAACATTTTTTCTGTTTATTTTCGACTCAAGAGTAGTCGCTATATACTGACAGACATCATATGCAAGATTCAATGACAGTGAACGCCTGAAACATGGCAAAATTATAGGATTCTGGGACCAAACATTACACGTCCGATCACTACAGCGTGGCTTTTTTTTTACATTTGCATGGACTTACGATAATCTTGCTTTTATAGGGGAAGTTACTGTAGAGAGAGCGAGAGAGAGAGAGAGAGAGAGAGAGAGAGAGAGAGAGAGAGAGAGAGA
>LD355270.1:80687-91947 GCA_001465055.1 Ptychodera flava | reverse complement strand
GCCATATGCCTTTGCCCTCCATATCGGCAAAAGATAGCAATAATGTCCCTTATAGTCCCACTATGTCTAACTTCGGGCTCTTTCTCAGCATTTCATTCCTTGAAGCTTGTTCTATTTACTGCAGCATCATGAATGACAAGAAATTGGCTTCTGAGAACAGCTGTTATATGTACAATCAGCAATATTATTGCTGTATATAAATTCTAGTCCTCACTTGGAGGGCATAAACAGGCTACGTTGAGATTCTTAATGCTGGGCATGTCTTCCTACTATAGGGAGTGGGATGGGAATGTTGAGGTTATACTCAGAACAAAAGTACTGAACACAGTGGGAGTTACTGGGCCTTTAATTCAATAGTATTACCGATAAGCCTAGGGGGATGTATATTAAGTATGTAAAGCCTCGTTTCCAAGTATTGAATTTTGAACTTTAAATTTAAATTTTGCATTTGAACTTTGAAATTTACACTACAAAATTCAAAATGCAAAATTCAAAATTCTTTTGCGTTTTCATATCTGCCTTTCGATAAAAGGGTTGTAATAGACATTTCACAGATTGAATAATCGTATTCTCAAGAACATCGCTTCGATATATATATATATATATATATATATAGAGAGAGAGAGAGAGAGAGAGAGAGAGAGAGAGAGAGAGAGAGATAGATAGATAGATAGATAGATATAGAATATATATATATATATATATATATATATATATATATATATATATATATATATATATATATATATATATATATATATGTTTATAACCGCGCACTTGGGTAGAATTAGTCATTATTTGATATTCTGTTGGAGAGTTTATTACAACTCTGTTGAGCACTTCAAATCTATCACATTTTAAAATTTAATTTAGGCTAATTTAAGCCGGGTAGAATGCACCTCGGGGACAGACATTTGGACTCTCAAATTTATACAATAGTTTTCTGATCTACCACATGTGGGGGTTCATTTTAAAGCTCTTGGTGAAAGAAAACTTTTCACCGGCTTAGTTTTTCGAAATTCTAAAATTTTCATTTTTCTCCATAGAGTTAACACAGGGATGGCGGCCATTTTGAATTTCTAATATCGGTAAATCTTGGGTAATTTGTTTCTCTAGTAGGCCTATCAATTTTGCACTGTGACCCCCTATTTTTAATCTTGATTTTGAAAGAGAATAGTTGAACGATTCCTTGAGGAAAGTTAGAGCAAAAGTTTAAGTCTTTCACTTTCGAGGTGCATACTACCTTAATTCAGTACTTCATCCAACGGACGAACCAACGCCCAATTATAAGATGAGGTACCCAATAGACACTGCCGAAAATGAAGTGCCTTGCTATAGGGTAGAACAGCGTGCTTGGGTCTCGAACTCGTTATCCTCCGATAGTGAGTCCGGTACCCTAAACAATGTCTACCATAAGGGAATCAGTACGTTGAGTTTGCTCTTGGTTTGAATTCTCTTCTTCTAGAGAGTACTGTGACGTAAATAGTCCAAAATTACAAATAACTATACCGTTTGACTCGCGGATGACTGTGTTACACTTGCATACAACTATTTCATTATTGTCGTCTGTTTAGGGATTTAGGTCAGTAGTTTGATAAGGACACAGTAGCACATAAATGGGCCATAAATTTCCGCCATATACTGACACCGTATGGCATTCAAGCATCAAAGTAAGTGTTTCCGAAGTTTTCGTTTGAACACTAAGGACAAAACCTCAAATTGCACAGTGTCAAGCTGAATGCGAAGTGTTTTCAGATGGATTTGTACTGAACGACTTTGGAATTTTCATTGAATTCGTTATGCCGGACTGTTCATAATTTTTGAACAATGTTCTATCATTAAGAAATCAGTTTGTTGTGTTTCTCTTTCTTTCGATTCTGTCTCAGTTGAAGTATTGTGACGTAGAAAGTCATCGGAACTACGCCAGCGCGACGTTGTTCATTACAAACAATGTATTTCATGGACGATACCTATAGATGCAACGCATCGACATAGCTGCGAGTTTTAAATTTTATGATTTTAATTATTTTACAATGTTTACATGGGTGATATGGTCTCATACCTTTCAGAGCTGTTTCAACACCCCCGCTTTAAATAGCAATAATAATTATCGCTTGACCTGCTGATGCCGTTTTAGGTGAGCATACAACTGAGCAATGTATTTTGTCATTTTTCTCTATGAATCAGGAGCCAAAAGAGTGCAATTGCTCTTTCACATATTAACACTAGCTGTCCCTCGTTGGCTCCGATGCGTGGCCCTCTGATGCCCTCAATTGAGCTTAAACGCGGTTTCCTCAGTAAGTTTGGCTGGAGCTTGCCTTACCAGACCGTTGAGGGCAACCATTGTGCAATAAGAATCTTATCGCATACCAAGGAAGGGTGTTATTGGGAATTAGATGTTATTGTTGGCAATCATGTTCGCACGTCAATTCAAGTGAATGGCTGTACACATAGCTGAATGTTTGCTCCTGTCTGCTGTGTTTCTATCCAGAAACCATTGAATACCAAATTTCGTTGTAAATCACGTGTTGCACAGTGATCTAGTTATTTTCATTCTTGGTTGGCGGTCGGCAAAAAGAACAAGGGAAGGCGAGGCTATTGTTATGTTTAGCAGGCAGTCAGGTCACGGAATCTTTTGAAGGTCGATTTTAGTATTTTATTACGTGAAGGAGTGTACTTTCTATGATAACGCACTTGAAAACTTTCCAAACAGCGCGAGGACAATCGACTTTTATATTGTCAAATAACGTCACTTATCAGAGGAAGTGGGTTTTATTGACACATGTCACCTGAACGTACGAAAACAGTGAACAGTTGTGTTGCAAAAATGTCAAAGTAGACCAGAATACTTTTGGATCGTGATTTGTCTATGGTGCGACCATTGGTTATAAGTACGAGTAGAGTTGCGTCACTGAAAAGTCTCGTGTGAACACATTCATTTTTTGCATTAAGCAATGAATTGTGGGTTGGAATGGAACGGGTTGGTAGCTTTGGAATGCAATAAAGCACCGCAACTAGTACCGGATTTACGGGCTTTGGTCATGACTCCGTGCAGGTACAGGAGTCTTTCTCAAATTCGAATGAATGTGACCTGAAAATTTGACAAAAGCATGTGCACGCTAGGAACTGTTTAATGATGCATAATATTCATGCTTATTTGTCCGGTTTTGTTAATGAAAAAATAGGGTGAGACATGCAAGCGCTTTAGTAATTGTAAAATAAATCGATTTTGCAAACTGGGCCCATCCCACAAGCTATCTAGATCTACATGCATTCCCTTATGCGTAAGCTTGTCATAAATAAGCTTATCATATGATGCACATATTTCCATTCAGCTTCATCTTGCAGGACATTGAAAATAATTTTATCTTAGGCCAAGAAAAATAAATAGTTTGTTTTTCATCCTCGCGCGTGTCAATTCAGACCCGCCGCTTCAACCTTTTTTCTGCTCATGAGGAAATAAAATGCAAAAAAATCCGCAAAAACACGCAATGATAGTGTATAACACAGTGCTGGATAAAACAGAAGTGTAAACAAAATAACTGACAACTTACATTCCATTCAGAACTATACACATATGTCGCTGTTATATTAAGTTGTCAAAACTGTGCATTGCTGCACTAAAAATCAAACCGCAGAACTGTTGCTATACAAAAATGCTAAAGCAACATTGCTTCTACATTCTATCTCAGCATGCATTCCCATGTTGTTTTTAATGTTTTTGCGCGTTCTTGTTGATTGCAGAATAAAAAAAACTGACAAGATAAAACCCGCGTCACCGCATCATTTTTGCAATGTATCAGCATTTTCCCCTTGAAATGACAGTCTAGAAAAAACACACCACACAGAATGAAACGACTATGGTTGAATGCAGTAAGTAGAAAAGAGGAAGTCACTGCCACACCTGAAGTTCGTCACATCGAGCACGTGGGAAAACGAAAGTCGTTTAAACCTTGAAACAGTATATTTACAAGGACAGTATTTCTGTACAACATTCTCACACACAGGCAAGTTAGCGTTGTTTTATTATGCAAAGTCGTTTACGTTCTTCATTTGACATAGACGTGCTAGAAGAAATAAGAAAGATGACAATAAAAAACACGCCCTTGACTGCATCTTCTATTATTTCGGTAAATGTTGTAGTTTAGTTCGATACTCCATGACGTCATCTGTACAGGCATTTTGTTGTGGCACTAAATAGAGAAAGATACCTCTCCCTAGTACATGAATAAATAAATATGTAGATAAGCATCGTCAAATTTCAATGGTACAAACTTACACTGTAAGCAATTCTGTGAACAGAAAACAGACAAAGGCCGAACTAATATCACCTCACATAAATTACCTTCGACGCTCAGCACAATCAAAAAATGGAATTGGTCTTCAGTAATCCTAAAGGTCGAATTAGGACAAAAGTGAAGTGATAATAGATTGGGAAAATCGACGGCTAAGTAATGTGCCGTCAAGAAAGACAATGTCACGGCGACATCCTAGTTTTTGATGTCGCTTTCGATTCAGACTGTTTTCACTGTAACTGAAGTCTGAATTTCTCCGCTATCGTCAATGCACTGGGTCAAAGTTCGGGACTAACAATGGCGAGCAAACAAAGTCGCTCAACTATTATGATGCGCATGAATAATACCAAACTGTTTAAAATCAGACTAAACTAGCAATTCACACCACAGTAAGTACCTCGTGGGCAAGAAGGAACATGTCATGACCACATCATAATTGTTAATGTCGCTTTCGATTTAGACTCTTCTACTCTAACTGAAGTCTATTGTCCTTGCTGTTATGTGAGCATACAGATTTTCAATGTGGGAACAGGTAAAACACAAATAAAAGAAAGGGGTAACCTTGAACCCGACCCTTTTTGTTTGTCGCTTTGTGCATTATTGTGTCGCGTTTGAGTAGACAGGTACAAAATTCTACGAAAAAAACAATGCAACTGAAATCACCTGACCAGTTCAGTTCATTCGGATATGTTGACAGCGGTGTTGATATGAATGTAGTCACTGGTCCACTGAATCGTGAAACAACCGAGGAACAGTGATGGCGGAAGGGGAAAGTCAAAAAGTGAGTGGCTAATCATTTTTTCATTTTATTTTGATATAGATAATAAACTGCCGCCCATTTGCCTCGGTGTTGTTAACGATGACTCATGCCTGTTGTTTGTAATCACAGCTATGTGGATTATCACGTTTTTATCCACGTTGCTGAAGCCGACGAGCTTTCTCCCGTATTGAATGAATGCGACATGGATATTCATAACTACATGTGAATTTCAGACAATTTACAACTTCTAAATCCTATTCATGTAATGAAGCAATGATGCAGAGCTTTTGAAATTTTAATGTACGCGGTTGAAAATAAAAGACTGATCAATTTAGTATGTCGAATCTCTTCGATTTAAATGTAAAATTCTACTGCTAGGGTTCAATATTCGTCTCTCTGCCTGTCTTATAGTGTCGCCTTAAATCTTGGTGTCATCTCTTTTTAGTGCCTTTTTAACGGAAATACTGATTTTTAATGTCGGTCAAAATTACGTAACCTGAAAAATACCACCTTATATTCTGTTTGGAAGTTAAATTAACGAAGAAGATAAATATATGTAGTCACAAGCAGTTCGTGTCTTTGAACATTTTTGATAAATATCAGCACAGCACCGGCAAACACGGGGCGACATATGGGATGTAAATTAATAATTATATTAAAAGCTTGTTAATACTAGTGAATTTCGTGACGTCATCCTCCAGATTATTACTAATAATATGTCCGATTATCCAGTATTGTTCCCTAACTATTTCCAATATCTACAAATTTCCTGTATAGCCAAAACTTCAAAATTGATAGCAAATATGTACTCGGTACGCAATCCCGGTCCATAATAGACTCGAGCAAACTTTGCACTCCGTAATGTGTCGTGCAAAGTTTTCTTTCGTCCATCATTTTGGTTCGGGAGGAGATACATTTTATGGCGTAATTCAGATAGATTTTGAAATGTGTTTAGCTGTGACTGAATCGGTTTAGTTAAGTTCCGTAGGCCGTCTTATTCTCGATGCACCCACCTCTCTTCAGTTTCACTAGGGGCATCGCAAGTGTCTTTTAGCTTTTCAAGAAAATGCTGCTTTAAAATACTACCGGAAGAAACTTATCAGAACAATGTGCAAGGAATATTCGGCAGTACAGCACGTGTAAGAAAGAGAACGCCAGTATCATATTTAAAAATACTGTCTTCACTTTCTGTTTTTACAAAGCAATACAATTAGGAAGTATGGATCCTTTCAAGTATTTTGAATCCAGTTCATATCAACCATTCTTCCTCGTGCCACTACAATGCAACTATTATCACAGAGTAATTTATACAATACATATTGATAATGCCTTATCTCCATATATTTAAGGGCTGGAATACAATAGTGCTCAGAATTTGACATTCTGTCGTTAGGGACCATATCACAGTGTTATCGCGCACATGTGTTCCTTCACTGTCGACGCCCAGTAATTGCATGAAAACTTTAGTGCGGTTACCTGATGTTATTCACAACACAATTGAACACAGACCACTTTGGGCATGCGCAGTGATATCATCAATTTTTGCCGAATCCTTCTTGTATGGCCTTTGGTTCTTCAGCTTTCGCTTATTGACTTTGTAACACAAACACACAAGTCGTGATGTTTATGAAAGCAACCGCTATGGTGCGCAAGAACAATATTTCGACTATTTTCATATCAATTTAAACTAGCAATTTATACATATCCGTGTCCAGTTTATTAAAGGCTTCTCTTCCCCTAACGGCAACCATGATAATGAAAGAAAGATCTAGAATCTTATCACACGTTGTAGGGGAGCAAAGTCTACCAAAATAGAACAATAAATGAAAATCACCTGACTACTTCAGTTCACTTTGGTATGCTGTACAGTGTTTATATAAATGTAGTCATCGTCGTCACTGATCCAGTGAAAGGCGAAACAGCAGAGGAGCAGTGATCATGGCGGACGCGGAAAATCAAAAAGTGAGTGGCTGGTCATTTTTTTTATTTTCACATTACATTTTATGTTAATGATACAATGCTGTCAATTTGACTCAGTGTTGTTAGCGCATGAGTTGTTATCGAGTAAGATGGGCCGTTTTGATAAAAATAACACTGAGTACTCTTATATTCGAGTTCTTGCCGTGAAAATAAAATTTAACATCTACTGCTGGGATAAAAATGAGATAATTTAAGGATCTCTTTTCAAATCGTCTGTTGTTTTGCCAATGGTAGCTACTTATAGCTGTGTTGAAAGAAACTGCTGAAATGAATACAATTATAACATTGTCATTGAGAGTGGATTTTGATGCCTTTTATCCACTTTGCTGAAGTGAAAGGGGACTTCTCGCATATTGAATGAATGCGACCTGAACATTCATAAGTAGGTAAAATTCTGACCTTTTTTCAAACTTAATTTAGAATTTCTGAAATTTTATTTTACCCGGTTTCAAAACGAATAGGTCATGTTCGTATGTCGAAGCTCTTCAACTATGTAAACTTAAATGCTAGGGTGGGCTCTATGTTCGCCACTCCCATCTAGCTTCGTCTTGGTATCGAGTCACTTTTCCATGCATGTGACCAGATTATGACGGCAATACTGCTGACGAATTTCGGTCGGTATTTCATAATCTGAGTAAAACCAACCAGTATTCTCATCGGAAGTTCGATCAAAGTGAAGGCATATAGTAGATACGGGCGCTTTCGTTTTGTGCACATTTTAATAAGTAAATCGCACATGTGTACAGTGAATAGCTGAACCGAGTCGTCATTTATGACGTAATTTTTTAATGGGGCCAAATAAACACTAATTATTTCTGTAAACTGAGCTACCAAAGACAAATCTGCCGACGCTTAACATTCATTTTCACATTTTCAAAAAAAATTGAGCAAACTCTCTAAATTTTATGGGTGTCAGCCTTCAAACATAAAAGTAAAATTGAATTCCTCCGACCTACGTATACCCTTATTTTCGAAGGCATGTTACCCAGACACATTTTTTTTTCAATTTGGCGTAACTGATATAACTTGTAAGATATATTGCTCACGCTCGAGGGTCAAAGCTAACAATGGATACTACCAGGGTAGCTTCGTTCCCACGATATCCAACACAGCCTCGAAACCGC
Organism: Ptychodera flava; assembly: GCA_001465055.1. Lineage (NCBI taxonomy): Eukaryota > Metazoa > Hemichordata > Enteropneusta > Ptychoderidae > Ptychodera > Ptychodera flava. Next base: position 83,788 of record LD355270.1, on the reverse strand, counting down.
CCCATTTAAATTACAATAAAACAAGTATTATTGCACACTTCCTGCACCGATGCCTCGATGCATTCACAAAAGGGCCCATCGAGTTCTGTTCAGTTTCACTGGTACATTGAAAATCTCATTACCTTTTTCAATAATACTACCGGAAGGAACTAAACAATGTGAAACGAATATTGGAAAGTAAAACATGTATAAAACGAAAACGCTATGTCATACTTTAAGCTACTGACGTCACTTTCTATTTCGTGTATTCCACGAAAGCTATAAAGCCAGAATTTATAGACAGACCCTTCCCCGATGAAATATTTTTAAAGTTGAATCAGGTTTGTATCAACCATTCTTTGCCCATGCTTCCCATTACTCATTTATTTATTTATTTATTTATTTATTTATTTATTTATTTATTTATTTATTTATTTATTTATTTACTGGCTGTAAACTAATGGGATTTGGCCCAAATATAGTTCCAGAAAAAGTCGAAAAGAACAAACATAAAGCACAGCAGAGAAACAAAGTAAAAACAGAGCTAAAGCGATTATGCATTAAATAAAATCCATAGTTACAATTGAAATGTCGAAATTCTCATTGTTCAAAATAATATTAAAAATTTCCTAGTTCGTTGTAAAAATGCTGAAGAATGTTGTTTTGAGCGCGAAGAGCTAGCAAAAGGCATAGAACATACATACGTAAAGGAAGGTCGCACCTACAAACTCCTGATGTGATGTAAAGCTGGAATGTTGAAAAGGGTACAGAGTAGCTTGTAGTAGGTAATGCATATAATGCAAATTGTACCACACTGTACTTACGAAATTTACACTGAACTTTCAATACGGTGAATGAGATACAGCTGATGTGGAGACCGTATTTGACTCAGTGGCATACTCAAGCAGCTGGCTCCAGACTCGTGTTATGTACAAGGTGTCTTACAGTAGTGACATTGCTAAAATTACGTGAGTTACGTTTTATAAAACCTAGCAGCTGAAAAGCTTTGACAGTAACCGCACAAATGTGCGCAGAGTAGTTCAGATTTTTGGTGAGAAGAACATCCAGGTTTTTTAACTGGTGCATGGTGTTACTCTTCAGAAGATATCCCCATAAATACTATAACCATACAGAATTGGAGTTTTCTTGTTTGTAAAGGATATAACCACACATTTTGTAAACTTCAGTTAAAGTTTCCATGCCGTGCACCATCTCTCAATGTGATTAAGGTCTTGTTCAAGGAAAATGTTAGAAAGATTTTAGAAATTTGCTAATACAGTTTTGAGTCATCTGCATACAATGAAATGAAACTTGAAAGTCAAGAACTGATATCATCACTGATATCATTAGTAACGTAGGGAACCGATAAAAGCGGACCTAACTGAGACCCTTGAGGTATACCAGGAGTAACTTTCCTCCATGAGGAGAAGTGACCATTAATTGTCACACGCTGCACTCTATGACAAGGATATGAGAGGAGCCAGGTCAAAATGTTACCATGGATGCCAAAGTGTGAGAGTTTATGCAGTGGAAATCTATGATTGACTTAGTCAAATGATTTGCTGAAATCAACTTGGCCACGATCATCGATAACTCGAGATAAATGGTATGTGTATGAAACAAGATTGGTAACAGTGGAGCGGCCCTTAATAAATCCGTGCTGATGTCGGCAAGTGCATTCTGCCCGTGATTATAAATGTGGAAAAAAGACAGCTTTTTACCAAAAACTTGACTAAAAACTGGGAGATGGGAGATTGACCGGTAAGTATTGCGTCATTGCGAAGGCCAGATTTATAAAGTGGAACGAGATTACCTCTTTTGAACAAAGACGTAAAAGACGCCATTCCTGTCTAATTTATGATTTACATAGTCATAAAACGGCATTATCGCATTCCTTTCTTAAGTGTCAATTCTTGCCTCCAGGTTTTATTATAGTTCAGTACAAGAAAGACAAACGTGAATGCCCACTACCCTGCACGAAACGAAAGAGCGCACGATAATTATAGAAGTGATATCATTTTAACGAACGCTACTTGCAAGTGGCGTGTTTTATCGATCTGTCGATGGTTTAATCAAATCGCAATATTGAGGCTCAACTACTCGGCCAGGGCTCCCGTTAGTATGTTCTTCTCACCCACATTCTAGTCTAGTATTCATAAATGCAGTTGTGTAGTCGCATGAACGTCATTAGACTGCCTTAGATCAAACCACACTAGACATCTAGAATTTCACTGCATACATGTATCTGGTTTTCTTATCGAAATGACTGGAAAATCATGTTCAGCTTTTTTACAACTACTTTCACTTAAAAAAAAACAACTCTCGTGAAAATCTCTTAATTAACCAGTATAGAAGTCAAAGGATTTGTTTCATAAATTTACTAACAATGTTTGCATTTCCATTGCAGGTGTAACTTTTTAATTCTATTTTCATTTTATGTAAAGAACAGGTCCTAAAACAGTCATTCACTTTTTAAATTTTCAGGGAATATTATTCTTGGCCGAACATGGAAGTTGTTTCATGACATGACATTTTCATTTCCTATTTAAAAGACCTTGAGTTCACTAGTCTTTACAATACCATCGATGTACTAGGTGGATTCTAGTCAGCCAACATGCACAGACATGGTAAATAAATAACGCTATATGCAAATAATACACCAGCGAGAACCAATGCTGTAAGAACTGCTATGTTGGCATGATTGACGTATTGTTTCATTTGACAGGCCCAACCTTCTACAGCGCCTCCAGGGGACGAACCTGATGCAGGTATGATTCTTTAATTCATGTCAAAGAATTCCTGCTTCTTGTACTTTTCATGAACTTGTGACTGCATTTACTAAAAATTCAGCCTTTATCGACAAGCAGAAGATAAATAAAGCAATTTTGCATAAAAAAGTTTAATATATTTGTCAAACAATATGCAAATAGGCTTACTAAGAATCCGCTGTAGAAAGTGGTGAATGTGTTTCTTTTACTTAGATTATAATCGACTTGATAGAAAACTGTGATTTGAGGTAAAGGCTTGTTTGAGAAATATTGCAGTCACACTAGTATTGGGGTTATTTTGTGGCATGCAAAATGTTCTAATTTCATTTTAATCTTCTCTTGCCTCTCTCTCTC
>LD355270.1:9179-32468 GCA_001465055.1 Ptychodera flava | reverse complement strand
GGGGGGGGGAGGCTCACCCCCGATTTGGGTGCATGTTTGAAAGTGCAAACTTCAAGCACACACAAATTAGGGTTCAACAATCACTATCTTTGGCAAAATACTAGTTGGTTCGTTTTCAAAACCAAGGGAAATGTTCCCAAATTTTGACTCTAGAGACTATGAAGAAAATTTAGTTTTTTTAATTACAACAATGCCTGTCGACCTAGCACATTTTGTCAGCAACGCTTTTCGTTAGAGAAAGGAATCTGTGTGTAATGTTTAAGTATATGTTTACGCCTGCATTGCTTTAGTGTCTTATAAGCCCTGGATGTAAAATTACATAAGTCCACACATGAAACTTTAATAAATGAAGATAACATAACATAGCATAACATAACATACCTTAACATAACTTAACTTAACATAACTTAACATAACTTAACATAACGTCAAAGGATCGCAGTGTCACATTAGTCTCTCCACTGTAGTTTCGAATCCGTGGCAAAACGTGTCCAACTGTTTTTCCTTTAACCTCACATTTAAATGTAAAAAGGATAAGGACGCCTTTACGTTTTTCGTTAAAACGTTATCGAAAGAGGATTCGTCTATAAGCCCTATTTTATTACTTGGCTACTCACACCGAAAAAAAATTCTAAGAAAACGAGGGTACCCCGTCTCATCAAACGGGGGAGGGGGTCTCATTGCGTCCATTCTTTCCGTCGTAGCTGCCGATACATTACTTAAAGCACTAGACGTTCGAAACGGAGATTTTTTAGTGTCTATACCCAGGGAAAAGAAAACAAAAAGCTATATTTTTGTATTTTTCTTTTTCATGGTATGCGACTTCAAATAATCTCCTGCTTGTTCACTGTATAAGTATACGTGTTCTATCCAAAGTAAATGTGCTGTACACCCATATAATTACTTAAGTTAGCGACAGTGCAGTGTAGAACAAACCGCAGAACTTGTTATACTTGTCCAAATCTTTTGTTACGTAGACATTGTGCTATTTAGTTGAGTTCCCGCCAAATCAAAAAGCAAGCTCAAGTTTTATGGATGGGGTTGACCCACAGCTAGTTTGTCGTTGATTCAGCTATAACTAGCAACATTTCAGCCAGTTGATAGGGCAACTTGAGCGTCAGATCCCACGTCACGGAAACATTGCACTAGTATTACAAGAACCAGTGATGCCATGGCGGCATCGATATCATTTAGGCCTAGTTCTTGTTCAGTCGAAGCTTACATATTTGCGTATTTCACAACATAAGCACATTCAGAGTATTTTTTCTTCTCACAACATAAGCACATTCAGAGTATTTTTTCTTCTATTCGATCTATTTCTTGTATCCTATTTGTCACAATAAACATGTAGGCCGTGATAGTTCTGAAACCCGCAGCTCCCGTCCGCGTCCGCAGCTGCCATTAAATAGTCATAGTGACGTGATCAGCCCTAGGGATGTGCAACAAGAAAAGCGATAAATCGTTGTATTAAATTCAAGAAATAAGCTTGTACTTTGAAAGCGAAATTTGAAATATTTCGTGTATGAGAATATAGTTAACTTTAAGAAAATAGATGAAGTGAAGGTATGAGCAATCGGTTTTAAGACAGTGAGGATGATATGATATCACTTTGCTAGCACTTTCAAATTCGTAAATAATACTGTTATTTATCTGCAAATACGTGAATATTCAGCAACTTGATTTTTTTTTCTACCACATAGGCCTAACGATACCTGATAATAAAATGGTTCTCACATACATCTGTAACCTATAGAGTTGCATTGTAAAGTAAGTTTCGGTATCAGAGGATGTAAAACGGCAATGGTACAACGGAGGCGCTTACCGCCATGGCGTACCAATTTCACAAGATAAGTCAAATGTCACCGTGTAACTGTTAGAATACCTCAAAGAGGGCAGCACGAGAGGAGGGACCATCTCTCAAATCGAAAATTTTGAGAAATTGACGTGTGCAATGATGCAGTCTGAGGGGTGTTTCAATTTGTTCAGCACTCGGTAAAATTGTTTGAAAATGACATTGAACACTGATATTTTATTACATTTTTTGCATGATTAGTGTTTGAGTCACAATATTCAACAGCCAAACAGTGACAATACATTTTGTTACTTTAAACATTCTCAGTTTGCCGGAGATTACGACCAAAGAATGTGGATGAATGGAAAATCTGTTACCTTCTTGTGTCTTTCTCCAGCTGCCAGCTTCTAATGAAACGCCTGAATAGAGTATGGTTAAATGTCAAAATGGTTATTGGACTGAAGTCAAATCAAATATATGTTTCTGTGATAATAAAGGATGAATTCATAACAGTTCGACGAATGCATGATAACTCACAATTCGGCCAGAACACAATTTTTACTATTGTGCAGTCTGATGAAGAAATTATACGGCAGTTTTTGTCTGAGAGAATCGAAGGATGGAATGTTGTTCGATACACACATTCTACTGGCACTGCAGTCACGTGGTAAACTTAAGATAATATATGCCACTCTGAGGTTATCCATGTTTTTCTCAGTGTACAGTCACCATAAATGCTTTGATTGCATCTGGAAAACACACAAATACTGGACTTTTGAGATGACTGTAGTAGCCTAAGGAAATTCTTTCTTTCATGGCATAAATACAAAAATCAGTAGAATGTTTCTGTTTAAAACCAAACTGAAAATCTGTAGCATTAAGACAATCCTGACAATGCTTTAAAATAATTAACTCCAAGATCTTAGAAGTCACTGTGGCAATGGCGACTTATCTATTGTTATCTTTGCTGGACATATCACGAGTTCTGTCTTTGACTAGAGGAACAAGAATAGTTCTCATGAGACTTTCAGGAAGAAAGCCATGATTGAACATTGCAGTAAAAGACAAAGCCAGCATTAAATGCAGACGTTCATTAATATATTTGAAGTATTCGGCAGACAGATGATCATGGCCGATAGATTTTTTCAAGAGGGAGCTTTACGATCGCTTGAGCAACATCAGCTGACAAAATATTTGGACTTTCCCTTATGGTGTCAGGATCTTTTAACCACCACATCACAAATTTCTCATAATAATTGTTTTTATTTTATTTTATTTATTTTATTTTATTAATAATGACTTCCACAGCCGAGGCCATTTATGGAAGACTGTTAGTAAAAATACAGATACAGAGTTAAAGCATGAAGACAAGACGAACAAACTTTAACAAATACTGAGAAAACAATGTTTTAAAACATTTTTAAAACCATTTAAATTTACAGAAAAAGGATCAATGTCATTGTATTCGTTTAAAAGCAAATTAAATTGTCTCGGAATTCTACTAAAAAGAGAGTCACGAACACAATTAACTCTACCAAATGGCACATGAAACAAAGTAGTACGCCGAGTTGAAAACCTTGGTACATGAAGACTAAAAAATGATGCTAAAGCATTAACATTAAACTTTGCATTTATGCATTTGTATAAAAATATATAATCAAAAATAGTCCTCCTTGATTTTAATGACTGTAAATTGTAAATATTGCACAACGAGTCAATGTCATCACTGTAAAAACCAGTAATTCTTTTATGAAGAAATGTTAAAAATTTATGCTGTACTCTTTCAATTCTATCAGACTGGTGTTTACTAATACTGTTCCAAATAACAGAAGCATATTCAAGCTTAGACCTTACCAAGGTAAAGTACAATAATTTTAAAACGTGCACACTGTTAATACAATGGCTATTCCTCATAATAAAACCGAGAGCTTTTCTAGCACCTTGAATCATGTTATTTACATGGTCACAAAAATTTAATCTTTGGTCAATAATAACACCGAGATCTCTCATGCTACAGGTGTCGATTGCGATTTTCTTTTTTTTTTCTTTTTTTTTTTTTTTTTAAATATGTTTATTTACTGTTTAATAAAGTTACAATATCTCGTATACATTCATTAATTGTACAAGTACAAACGCCATTTCAAAAATTCGCTACACTATAATAATCAGCAAAGCGTATGACTAGAGCTAGCAATGCTCCTATTACTGCAATATTTTTTTCCAAAGTGTATAAAAATTTTTGTATCTGTTGCATTTGTGAGTTGAATAAATAAACTGTAGATATTTATAAAAAATGTCGTATGACAAGACAGATTTCATGCTTCCACTGTTATTTCTAGAATTAGCCCAAGCAGCAAAAATACAATATTTTCCAATTGTAATTATAAGATTGACAAATCTGACTAGGGAGGATTCCTGAAGAGGTTTATACCCTAATACAATGATATGGAAATCCACATCTATATGGATGCAAAGTTTACTTAGAAGACCTTTGATATGTTCCCAGAAATTTCCGAGCTTTTTACAATATAAAAACATATGTTCGTAGGAATCAGATACTTTACAAAAAAAGTATCCGATTGCGATTTTCGATGGTAGTTGACTTCGAGTTCTTTATGAGTGACGTAAAGGCATGACGTGTGAATTGCTATGGTGAGGAGACTATTTGTTTTATCAAAAGGGATGCACGAATATTAGGGAGGTGTACAGGCTCATTACGGTAGATGACATTATCTTTTTGATGTAAGGAAGCAGCAAACAATTACAAAGTCATGTGGAATGGAAGTTGGTTGCTATTTTAATGTCAATATACAAAACACAAAAATATTTATGAACAAGACGTAAGTGAAACAGGTTATGATCTGCCGCGCCGTACACGGCCATTATCACACATGTAGTCCGATATTACGGTACTCACAGCAATACACTCAGCCATTCGCTCATACACAGTGCTGCGACGCAGCCTATTATGCTTTCTTGGGGGTCTTATCACGGTTTTACAAATGTAGGAGTTACCCGGGAGGATGACTTTGATTGTATTAAACTTTTTATTAGGTCTAGGTGAAAGTCACACCCTCACTGTTGCTCGCTCTTTGAAAGTGATGGCCTTCACTTCAAGCCCTCACATTTGCTAGCACTTCGATTGTGAGAGCCCTCACTTTGGCCCGCAGTTGTCGATTTCCGGTACCCTTACACATCTCTATAGTGGAGTGAATCCCTTTCCCATCCCTGCAGTGGGTTGCACCATGTTGTATTTGTAAAGATTTAAATGTGCATATACACCACTTACGCTATTTATCATGTAGTTGTATGGAAGCTGCCAAAAGATTTACATACTGTGAATAGTGAAGTTTTACCTTTGAAAAGTTATTTAAATTAACTTATCGTTATCAAACTTCGATCAGTCGTTAAGTTTTTAAAGTTTATACAGCCGGTAAACCCGTAAGTTTGAATCCCACGACCGGAAATGGTCCCGCGGTCTGCCTATCTCTGTTGGCGCAAGGTTCGACTAGTTTTGCCTAAGCTTATATACTACGACCGAAATGTCTAGCGTTTCGTTAAAGCAGCATTTGGTGGACATTCATGCGGTCATGAAACGCGTCAAAAAGTTTCCTCTGTTAGTGCTTTGTGAGGATATTTTGCAGAGCTGTCTGAATGATGCTGTTAACGTTATTCAAATGAAATAAACATCATGTTTATGTGCTTATGTGTTAGCTACTTTTTATACCCGCGATCGACGATCCGTGTTCATTCAGTTCAAATTAATTAAATATTTGCCATTTTCCGTTGCTTCAAACTATATATTTGAGCAGCCAAATGAAAAACAATCACTGTTTCTTTGTCATATTGCTGAGTATTCACCATTTTACGTACCTATGGAAGCTGCCTAAATTACCACTATAGAATTCTTGTTTATTATTCATAATGTAAGGTGAAAAAATATACTAGTTGTCAACAATCACAGATGTGATATGCTTAATTTATGTTTACATCCCAAATTACTTTGCGCTGTCAAACTTCAGTGGGAAGAAACAAGCTAACAACCTAAATAAAAAAGTTACAAAAACAAAAAGTTACCACATTTACTGGCCACAATTATACCCTTCGGTCCTACGTGCATGCCAAACACTAGGCAAAATAAAATCGGTTAAATACTCCGGCCATTTCTCAGTCTAAAACTGGGGAATTTTTAGTGTCGACCTGCTTCGTGCATATTGAACCGATTTTTTTCTGTACAGGCGTACCCGACCAAATCACCGAATCTAGGATGCGTCCTATGTTGGGCATACATTGTCTCGGGCGATGGTAGAATATTTCCACTTCTATCAGTTGTGGGGCGTTTAAAATCGCACGATGAGCACGAAGATATGTGATTGTGGAGGGGGGATGCAGTGGTCACTTCGTAGTCCGCCGACGCACCTCCTACCGCGATGCCCGTACTCTGCAACTTTACCCTGTCTGGGTCACCAGACTAAACCTTTGCCTCTCCCCGGCACAACCTGGCAAGCCAAGGGAGCGCTGCAGGGGGGCTGGCACCTATTGGGCAGACCATCGCGCGATGCCCGTGCTTTGCAACTTTACCCCTGTCTCGGTCACTCGACAAGAAGACAAGTTTTGACTCTTACGTCTTCCCAGCACAGCCTGGCACGCCAAGGCAGCGTGGCTGGGCGCCTACGCACCTCTTGGGCAGAATATCCCGCGATGCTCGTCCTCTGCAACTTTACCCTTGTGTCAGTCACCCGACGAGAAGGCAAGTTTTGACTCATGCCTCTCCCCAACAAAGCCTGGCAAGCCAACGGTGTTCGGCCGGGCGCCGACGCACCTCTGCAGCCGGCGATGCCGCGATGCCGACACTCCGCAAGCTTGGTCTCCGTCTCTGTCCCCGTAAAAAAGTTTTCAACATAGTCTCTCCCCGACAAGACCCAGTCGGTCCGGGGTCGAACTTGCACGTCCGCTGCGGGCAAATCAGCTTATTGTGGAAGCTAACTTTTAATAGATCGCAGTGAAGAGACTGAAAGAGTCTGGCAAGTGATTTGCCGCTTCTTCCAAGGTGGCATATATCGCACAAAGCGAGAGGCGCTCTCTATCTCGGCGCTGGCAGGGTTTAGTGGAAGACGAGCGGCCGCTGGCATATACGGGACCTCAGCCGAAAGTGGAGCCATTAAATTGACGCAAACAAGGTGGTCGCCTCGCATCATTACTGTACTTCAATAATATTTTGCGGGCAGAAGCCCTGCACTTTCGACCCGGCCAGGCAAAACCGAGTGCTGCATTTCAGCTGCAAGATCTCGCCACTTTCTTGCAGTTTCGCGGGCAGAAGCCCTATTTTCTCGCATTGTTCCCTTTTTGTCTGTGCGCGGTACGTCACTGCAAGTGGGCACGTATTGCACGTTTTTGTCGCAGGGGCGACGACTCTTCCGCCGGCAAATCCGAGAGCACGCTTGCTTTCATTTATAGACTCTACTCTCGGACCGGTCAGGCAAAACCGAGCCCTGCATGAAGCTGCAAGATCTCGCCAATTTCTTTCAGTTTCGCGGGCAGAAGCCCTATTTTCTCGCATAGTTCCCTTTCAGTCTGTTCGCGGTACGTCACTGCAAGCGCGCACGTACTGCACGTTTTCGTCGCAGGGGCGAGGACTCTTCCGCCGGCAAAGCCGAGACCGCGCCGGCTTTTTTTATAGACTCTACTTTCGGACCGTTAAGGCAAAACCGAGCCCTGCATGAAGCTGCAAGATCTCGCTTTTTCTCTCAGTTTCGCGGGCAGAAGCGCTATTTTATCGCATAGCTCACTTTCCGTCTGTGCGCGGTACGTCACTGCAAGCGGGCACGTACTGCACCTTTTCGCCACAGGGGCGACGACTCTTCCGCCGGCAAAGCCGAGAGCGCGCCGGCTTTTATTTATAGACTCTACTTTTGGACCGGTCAGGCAAAACCGAGTCCCGCATTAAGCTGCAAGAGATGCCACTTTCTTGCAGTTTTTCCCGGGAGGGGAGACAATATTTTGCGGGCAGAAGCCCTGTAGTTTCGACTCGGCCAGGCAAAACCGAGTGCTGCATGAAGCTGCAAGAGATGCCACTTTCTTGCAGTTTCGCGGGCAGAAGCCCTATTTTCTCGCATAGTTCCCTTTCAGTCTGTGCGCGGTACGTCACTGCAAGCGGGCACGTACTGCACGTTTTCGTTACAGGGGCGACAATGGCTTTGGGGCAAAGGTGTACGTACCGGCAATGCTGACGCTAAAGCCGACAAAGCACAACAAAAGTCCGTACTTTCTCGCATTTACCTTCAGCCCATTTCGAGCGAGAGTTATCCCCTATATATAGTCTCGGCGTGGACCAGGATGGAGGGCGAAATTTTTGTGACGGTGTACTCTTAGCTACGACACGCCAAAATCACCATCCGGCGAGATTACTCTTCCGCCGACAAAGCCGAGACCGCAGCCTTTATTTATAGACTCTACTTTTGGACCGGTCAGGCAAAACCGAGTCCCGCATAAAGCTGCAAGAGATGCCACTTTTTTGCAGTTTTTCCCGGGAGGGGAAACAATCTTTTGCGGGCAGAAGCCCTGTACTTTCGCCCTGTACTTTCGACTCGGCCAGGCAAAACCGAATGCTGCATTTCAGCTGCAAGAGATCGCCACTTTCTTGCAGTTTAGCGGGCAGAAGCCCTATTTTCTCGCAAGTTCCCCTTCCGTCTGTGCGCCGTACGTCACTGAAGCGGGCACGTACTGCCAATTTTCGTCGCAGGGGCGACGACTCTTCCGCCGCAAAGCCAAGAGCGCGTCGGCTTTTATTTATAGACTCTACTTTTAGACCGGTCAGGCAAAACCGAGTCCCACATGAAGCTGCAAGATATGTCACTTTCTTGCAGTTTTTCCCGGTAGGGAAAAACAATATTTCCGGGCAGAAGCCCTGTACTTTCGGACCGGTCAGGCAAAACCGAGCCCTGCATGAAGCTGCAAAATCTCGCCACTTTCTTGCAGTTTTGTGGGCAGAAGCCCTATTTTTCTCGCATAGTTCCCCTTCCGTCTGTGCGCGGTACGTCACTGCAAGCGGGCACGTACTGCACCTTTTCATCGCAGGGGCGACTCTTCCGCCGGCAAAGCCGAGAGCGCGCCGGCTTTTATTTATAGACTCTACTTTTGGACCGGTCAGGCAAAACCGAGTCCCGCAAGAAGCTGCAAGAGATGCCACTTTCTTGCAGTTTTTCCCGGGAGGGAGAACAATATTTTGCGGGGCAGAAGCCCTGTACTTTCGACTCGGCCAGGCAAAACCGAGTGCTGCATTTCAGCTGCAAGAGATCGCCAATTTCTTGCAGTTAAGCGGGCAGAGCCCTACTTTCTCGCATAGTTCCCCTTTTGTCTGTGCGAGGTACGTCACTGCAAGTGGGCACGTATTGCACCTTTTCATCGCAGGGGCAACGACTCTTCCGCTGGCAAAGCCGAGAGCGCGCCGGCTTTCATTTGTAGACTCTACTTTCGGACCGGTCAGGCAAAACCGAGCCCTGCGTGAAGCTGCAAGATCTCGCCACTTTTTTGCAGTTTCGCGGCAGAAGCCGTCTTTTCTCGCATAGTTCCCTTTCCGTCTGTGCGCAGTACGTCACTGCAAGCGGGCACGTACTGCACGTTTTCGTCGCAGGGGCGACGATGGCTTCGGGGTCAAGGTGTACATACCGGCAATGCTGACGCTAAAGCCGACAAAGCACAACAAAAGTCCGTACTTTCTCGCATTTACCTTCAGCCCATTTCGAGCGAGAGTCATCCCCTATATATATAGTCTCGGCGTGAACCAGGATGGAGGTCGAAATTTTTGTGAGGGCGTATTCTTAGCTACGACACACCAAAATCGCCACCCGGCTTGATAACTCTTCCGCCGGCAAAGCCGAGACCGCAGCCTTTATTTATAGACTCTACTTTTGGACCGGTCAGGCAAAACCGAGTCCCGCATAAAGCTGCAAGAGATGCCACTTTCTTGTAGTTTTTCCCGGGAGGGGAAACAATATTTTGCGGGCAGAAGCCCTGTCCTCTGCCAGGCAAAACCGAGTGCTGCATTTCAGCTGCAAGAGATCGCCACTTTCTTGCAGTTTAGCGGCCAGAAGCCCTATTTTCTCGCATAGTTCTCCTTCCGTCTGTGCGCCCTACGTCACTGCAAGTGGGCACGTACTGCCATTTTTCGTCGAAGGGGCGACGACTCTTCCGCCGGCAAAGCCGAGAGCGCGCCGGCTTTTATTTATAGACTCTATTTTTGGACCGGTCTGGCAAAACCGAGTCCCACATGAAGCTGCAAGATATGCCACTTTCTTGCAGTTTTTCCCGGGAGGGAAAAACAATATTTCCGGGCAGAAGCCCTGTACTTTCGGACCGGTCAGGCAAAACCGAGCCCTGCATGAAGCTGCAAGATCTCGCCACTTTCTTGCACTTTTGTGGGCAGAAGCCCTATTTTCTCGCATAGTTTCCCTTCCGTCTGTGCGCCGTATGTCACTGCAAGCGCGCACGTACTGCCAGTTTTCGTCGCAGGGGCGACGACTCTTCCGCCGGCAAAGCCGAGAGCGCGCCTGCTTTTATTTATAGACTCTACTTTCGGACCGGTCAGGCAAAACCAAGCCCTGCATGAAGCTGCAAGATCTCGCCACTTTCTTGCAGTTTTGTGGGCAGAAGCCCTATTTTCTCGCATAGTTCCCTTTCCGTCTGTGCGCCTCACGTCACTGCAAGCGCGCACGTACTGCACCTTTTCATCGCAGGGGCAACGACTCTTCCGCTGGCAAAGCCGAGAGCGCGCCGGCTTTCATTTATAGACTCTATTTTCCGACCGGTCAGGCAAAACCGAGTCCCGCATTAAGCTGCAAGAGATGCCACTTTCTGGCAGTTTTTATCGGGAGGGGAGACAATATTTTGCGGGCAGAAGCCCTGTACTTTCGACTCGGCCAGGCAAAACCGAGTGCTGCATGAAGCTGCAAGAGATCACCACTTTCTTGAAGTTTAGCGGGCAGAAGCCCTTTTTTCTCGCATAGTTCCCCTTCCGTCTCTGCGCCGTACGTCACTGCAAGCGGGCACGTACTGCACGTTTTCGTCGCAGGGGCGACGATGGCTTTGGGGCTAAGGTGTACGTACCGGCAATGCTGACGCTAAAGCCGACAAAGCACAACAAAAGTCCGTACTTTTCTCGCATTCACCTTCAGCCCATTTCGAGCGAGAGTTACCCCCTATATATAGTCTCGGCGATTTTTTTGTGAGGGTGTACTCTTAGCTACGACACGCCAAAATCGCCACCCGGCTTCATTACTCTTCCGCCGGCAAAGCCGAGGCCGCAACGGCCTTTACTTATCGACTCTACTTTCGGACCGGTCAGGCAAAACCGAGTCCCGCATTAAGCTGCAAGAGATGCCACTTTCTTGCAGTTTTTCCCGGGAGGGAAAACAATATTTGCGATCAGAAGCCCTGTACTCTCGACTCGGCCAGGCAAAACCGATTGCTGCATTTCAGCTGCAAGAGACCGCCACTTTCTTGCAGTTTCGCGGGCAGAAGCCCTATTTTCTCGCGTAGTTCCCTTTCAGTCTGTGCGCGGTACGTCACTGCAAGCGCGCACGTACTGCACGTTTTCGTCTCATGGACGACGATGGCTTCGGTTTCAAGATGTACGTACCGGTAATGCCGAAGCTAAAGCCGCCAAGGCACAGCAAAGGTCCGTACTTTCTCGCATTCGAATTCTCCGTACAACGTACAGTCCTGCTGGCACATGCCCATATTTATATATATATATTGTCTCGGCGTGAACCAGGATGGAGGGCGAAATTTTTGCAAGGGTGTACTGACAGGTACGGCACGCCAAAATCTGCCACCGAGCCGGATTACCCTTCCGCCGGCAAAGCCCGAGACGGCACGCTCTATAGATGTACTGCGAAGAATTTGCATGATGAACTTTAAAGATGCAAAACAGGTGGGTATCAGAAAACTTTCATTGTGTTTGTGAAGCTTTACAGTGCTGGGCTGTGCATTTTCACCACTTTGTTGTACACTGGGACACAAGGCAACGACCACATGTTAGTTCGTTGTGCGCTTGAAAATCCAGTTTCATATTTAATCAGATCAGTTGATGTTCGAGGGAGGAGTTAACTTGTCCACCTCACAATCAAAATTTCTGGAAAGTTTGCGTAAAGAATGTCAGAAATATAGATATCGAGAAAATTAACAAAGGCGCTTGATTTACACTGCAATTTCCACGACAATTAAACTGTACCAAAAATACGACTAGATCGTTTCCTGCATGAAAGTTGTGGTCATGGAAACAATATTGACAACCTAGGAACAAGGATATTCATTCAGAATGTAGCATAGACAGTGGAGGGTCTTTCGTTCCGCTGTCTATGGATGTAGCCAAGATGTAAACGGGTTGGCAAGGAAATTAATTCTCTCTTACTGAGGGCTCTGTCACACCTTGACGATTTAGCCAACGTATATATGCCGTCGTCATATCAAAATTTCTCTACAACGCTGGCTTGCTGAACTAACGATGAAGATTTTTTAATTTGGGGCATTTACATAGCGTATTCATAACGTAGTCATAGGTTAAAAATACGTTTTGCGTAGGCTTGACAATTATCTCGACGGCATCAGCAATCTTTCACTAAACGAACGTGAAAAACGAACGGGCTCGTCATGTTTCCAAGCATGCTATTGGTCAGCTTTCGTCACATTTGCATGTCTCGTCGCAAATTCTGCAACCAGGTTGGACAGTTAGCCTAATTAATTAGTAACCGTCAGTTCTTTCCGTCGTCTTTCGTCGCATTATAATACTCGGGTACTGCTTTGTGTCACTGACAAGACAATGGACAGAAATTGTTGCTCAAAGGGACCATTCATTGCTGCGGTTGACGGGGGTGTTATATATCTGGAACCTTGGATTAGCGATGAGATTTCCAGATGATAGGGTTCAAATCCTGAGTAGCACGACTTCTATAGGTCAGGAGGTAAACCATTCGTTTTTACTGAGATAAATATTGAGTACACGCACAATGTATCGTAATAATAACAATGATTTTCATTCACTTATATTAAATAACCAGGCAACGAAATTGGTTGATTGAACAAAATATTGCGGGATTTTCCCAAGCGTAGTCTTCGTACTAAGATGATGCGGCGTTGAGCGAGAAAGGCACATACATCGGCAACTTCAGGCACGAACCAACGGGGTTGGTGGTACAGTTCTCTCTGTGGCTTTCAGAGGTCTTGAAATATGATATTACGTGCTCGACGTCAATGCGACACCAATTAAAGTCACGAGTAAATATTATACGGTACACCCGATTCTCGCAAAAAGCTGACTCTCTGGAAACTTTGTTAATGTATCTATCATTATCAAATAAACGTGTATCATCCGAAATATTCAATGCCATTCCAGAGCAGATGCCCAGCAGCAACTGAAAATCCAGACTTTAGTTCTATAATATTCTCCCCGGTGTCACAGATTATAATTAGTTTGGTACTCCCAGCATGATATCGAGAATGTCTTTTGTAGTATATTTTACTTTAAATGGCAGCAATAAAAGTAGTTAAGAACAGTGTAAGTGGACTTTGGCCGCAAAATAGACAACAGGGAGTGCTGCTTGTGACAGTTCGAGACACAATCACCGAAACCCATCCAAGAGAATATTCGTAACGTCATGCTATTCCGAACGGCCATGCAACGTGACTGTAACGGTTCCACAAAGTTACTTTGATTACAAAATTGGGCTATTCAATGGATTTTCTTCTTTTTTTTCTTCTTCCGACGTGAATGTATCAAGGTTGCGTAGCCCACAATACTTGTAAAAGCCACGAGCACATGCTAACACAATGGCAAATCCCCTGAATCGCAGGAACACGATGACAGGTGTGCATTTATATCGACACTCACTCACAGTCCTGCTATCCATCTGTCATACGCGAAGCTATTCTCTGATTGGAAGGCATGCATCAACCGCTACCATGGCGGCAATACAAAGCAGTGTCTGAATATTATAATGTGACGAAAGACGACGGTAGGAACAGATGAGTCCTCGGCGGCTACTAATTACTTAGTCTTGAGTCCAATCACTATGTAGATTTGGCGACGAGACATGCAAATGTGACGAGAGTTGACCAATAGCACGCTTGGAAACACGACGTTCTCGTTCGATTTTCACGTTCGTTTAGTGAAAGATCGCTATTTCGACTTATGAGTAACTTACAAGTAACGTGTGTTAATGTGTATCAACGAGCGCATAACCTACCTAAAACTTATGGCACGCGTGTCCTGGACGTATGAGCCACAGCTTGGCATACGTCGAAAAGTTTTGTGTATGCACGAAAGTTTTCGACTACCTAACCGTACTACAACCGAATATCAGCGTGCTTCAGCATGTTCTTAATTATACAAAATTTACCCATAACGTATTCGACGTACGTCCAGCGTATTCGCCATTTTTTTCATACGTTGGCATACGCCATTTTTAAGCGAAAGTATGTTCGGTAAAGTTCGTGTTGTTGTTGTCGTGTAGTACTGAGCGGAATTGGCGTGCTGGCGAAAACGGGAAAAGGATTGAGCTACAGGGAGATGAGTTTTACCATATTAAAAATTCCTCTCACTATTTTATGGATATATGATAAGTATGTTAGAACCAAATTTGAAAGTCTTTTATCGATACTGTCAGATTTTACTCAATGGTGTACGGTCAGTCATATCGCCTTTCACAAGTTTATGAAACTGCTGCCGTGTTATTTATTGATTGGCGTGAAGCAGTGTTTCTGCCCTGAAAGCCCACAAAGTAAGCATGGCTGCTACGCGACAGGCAGCACGACGCCATCGACTCTGGGAAATCTCGTCCTACGTTTCGCATAATATCGTGCAATTATAAACCACCCACGTAATCTGCAAAAAGTATAACACCTGTGAAGCCCATTTTGATATGAAAAGGCCATAGTATATCGAGACGGCCATGACATCAAACGGCGTGCCGCATTTCTAGCCAGTTTCTCTTTGTCTGTGAGCAAATTAACCAAACTATAAAACACTTTCTACCTAAAATTGTCATTCATATATTTTAAACATATTATCAAACATTTTTGGTTTGAAACTCGATTCACTGATTTTTTTGAATCATCCTTGGTCAAATCTAAAATTCAATAGAAGAAACAAAACTCATCTAAAATAATGTTGAGGCCAACCCACTTGGTCGTAAGCTTACAGATTTGGTAATTCTGAATAGCCGAGCTTACTCTGGTAATCGATATGGTGGTCTGCAGATAGGCACTATACTGCTGCAAATATTTATCTCTGTTGTGAATTGGCAGCACGCCTGCTTCTAATCTGACAGATACACGCAAATGCGATATACCATAATTTGGTCCATTTTCACGTTAAACATTTTTGTGACATTTTCATTTCTACAAACGTACCAGTTCCACCTATAATAGGTCTGGAGACATCTTTTGCGATAATACGAATTATCAGTAATATTATCCCGTGGCGCATTTCGGCCAGTCGATATTCCAACTTATTTATTCAAATAGAAAATAGAAATTAGGTTAATTATCAATTTTGAAACGTTCTTTCACGTTGATAAAGCGCCTTTTGGTCCTTTTCGAAATGAACACGTTTTCAACGCCTGTGAAATTATGAGAATTTGGTAAAAACCTTTGTGAGGATAGTACTTTGCGGCTAGTCAGTATTTCACATACAAACGTCATCGTAAATTATAGTTATCTTAGACAAGTGCCTATTTTCATTTATGGTCGGTAACTTTGTGCAGTGTGGTGTTCATCTTTCAAAACAGTAAGTTGAAATTGGCGACTGCAAATTTGCCATTTTCCGACTTCCTATTTGAGATTAGGCGTGGTCTATGCTAAGAAGAGGGCTAGGTGGAGCACGAGATGAGTTATCATGATATCTAGATTGATAAATGTCTATAGAAGCATTCCCGTGAATATTACGATCAGGCTAATCATAATTTCGTTAAAGTTTCATCGTTACATTCCTGGCAGTTCGCGACCTAATTATGAATCAGCCTATTCCTGTACTTTTTTCTGGAAGTATTTCTGATAGAAATGAAAGGATTGACTTGATTGAATTGTTTATTTTCTCAACCGTTATAGCATGTCCATCCAATAGCTGTGGAAACGCAGCTATCTGTTGGTGGGGTAGCGTGCGTCGCTATGCGGGTCAAAGGTCAACCCCGCCACGGATATTTCCAAAGAAAGCCCATCCAATTACTCTGACGGCAAAATTGATATGTGAAGTTAATCAACGCGCCGAGGTATATCACTCCAGTACAAATACTAGCGCTTCTTGCGTAACCTGTTACCGTGACGCGATAACCAATAAAATGGTACATATTTCAGAAGAATAATTTAATTATTTGGCAACAGGAAGTTTTCATATCTCAAGATATTCAACATCGGGATTGTTAAGTTGTTCACCTTGACTGAGTTCCTGCTGCTGCTCCTGATTTACGTTGAAACGTTGGCTGTCCAAATTAAGCTCTGCATGACAGGGCTGTGAGCAATCTGATTAAAATCAGATGTAGAGTATGGCGACGTCTGTACTTGCGCGGTAATATCTTGCGTAGTGAGAGGCGACAGCAAGAGACTGAAGAGCACACCGCGCAAGTACAGACGTCGCCGAACTATCATCTGATTTTACCCTCCCACCACGCCGGTAACACACAGCCCTGCCATGCACAGCTATCTAAATTGAGTTGACAGTTCACTCAGTTGTAATTATCTGGTGAGCGGTAATATCAGCCGATCACCAAAAAAAATCCAAGTCTGCGAAACATATACGTGATATTTGGAAATATGAAGTCAAAACAGGTCTAATTATCAGTATCATCCATGGTAAATAAATTAACAGTCCGCAAACAAAAAGGAGAACATATCAATGGGGTAATTTTGAACAGTTGCTTAGAAGTGGCGGCATCAGGTATCCCCAATAGCTAAGCGTACCCTGCTAGCAAGCCGACAAGATCGTCAAGACCACTCGTCAAGATCACAGCAAAGTGACACAATTATTGTAATATGGCAAAGCAGCCGAATTAATTAAAGCTAAATCACATTCAAGGCCATAGGCACACCTTGTTTCATTCGATTACGGCTGAATAATTGTCAACAGTTACTGTATTATGTTCTCAGTGGCTGAGATTTTCTATGTCCGCGAGGAGACTATGGTGTTGCAACACTGTGACATGACTAGTCGTATGATTTGACCTTATTAGTAATATTGTAAAGTTGTTCAGGATACGCCGCTATACTAAGACAGCTTGTATTATCATATCATAATATTGTGACCATTCAAGTGTTCGCCTTTGGGCGACTTCAGCTAGAAAGCTTTTCGTGCATTTTCCTTAATACGAGCAATGTGGAAAATCTCATTTTATTGCGACACCGAACATTTGTCATCCTAGGTAAAAATTGGTGAGTCACCGCTTTTGATAAAAATTAATAGAGTCAGTTTTTATCTCGAAGACCCGCTTCTATTAAATGTTTCGATCATTTTCTGTTTGATGTCACAATGTAATTATGTTCTTTCTGGTCATGATAAGTCATGCATTGCAAAGCATATGACAACCATGAGGAAACAAAGGCATGACTGATATTACCGGAAATAAATGCGAGACATGCCTTGAGACAGTTATTATTTGCTAATGTTTTATTAGTCACCATCAAACATATTTGAATTTCTTTACAGGCCATCTTCCATACATAAAGCAATATACATGATCAGCTGCTTAAGAAGGTCTACCAAAGTCCGATGAATTTCTTCGATAATACTCCATCAGGCAGAATTATGAACAGATTCTCAAAGGACCAGGATGAGGGTGAACTAACATTACATTTGACCACTTCTTACTATAAAGAAGGGCTTTTTATATGACACACTCTGCTATATTCGAGAACCAATCATAACCTGTGTGTCTGACAACCAGGAGTCCATGCATCTTTCGTTTTGGAAAGTACAGTAGTGGCTTTTGCTACAGACTTTGTTATTTTGTGAGTAATATTTCGTCCAGGGATATAACAAAGACATCAAGATTTGAGTGGCTGTACAGATATCGGTAAACAAGGGACAATAGCTCCAATAGCAACAAATCCATTTCACAGAAAAGCATAATAATTACGTTTCCATGCAACTACCCTTGCATTGTTTCCTCTGGCAGTCGGAACTATCTATAATGTTTTGCTTTAATTTCGTAAGTTTTGTTTAAACTCGCGACATACACAATTTTTTAACTAAAAATATCCCTTACTCTGTCGTAATGTGTTTTTATATGATTGTCACGAGAAATTAAGCCTTGTGACAGTAACTCACTGTTATGATACCAGATTCAAAATTGGTGTGAATCTGCCTTTGCACAAAATCCGTACTACTCAAGATCAGTTTGCGATTACTGACACTGATGAAAAGTTATGGAACAATTTACTGCATGATGTTAAGATGAGTACATCAAGATATCAGTTTATAAAATCATCAAGACGATGGCTTACGAGACCACAAAATTGTGTAATAACTGTCAACGAGCGTTATAAAATTTGAAGAGATGGGGCAAGGTTCAATGAGCTTTTAGTTACTTTTTCTGGCTGAAAATTATCATTTTCTGTACTAGTTTTCATGTGTGAAATTGACTCTATAAAACTGACATTAATTACTAAAGTCATAAATAGCTGGTGTTTGATCTAGATGCATGGAGACTCTAGGCTTATCAATACGGTACGTATATAATCAAGATAAGTGTACGCTAAGCCAACTCTGATGTCCTCATTCTTTCGTCACTTGTTACATTTCTCTGAGTTCCTCGTTCTATCATCACTTGTTACATTCCTTAAAGCACGGGCGCCACTTATTTCAAGTGCCCTATTACAAGGATGATTAACCTTAAATGTTACAATCTTAAAGTTACGCAATTCTTTATGCATGTAACATTGTATTATGGTTCGATTATACAGATTTCTGCCATTGCGGTCATCAGCACATATACACGTAGATCAGTAATCGGGCAGTTTATATGTCATCCATTTTTTCACTGCTGCACATATTCGGAGTCAAGGAGAATATGTCTGACAATGACTGGCGACTGCACTGTGTTTTAAAGGTATACAGTCACCTGTAATCTAAATATGCCCATATATGGTCAAAGGGGCGTTCCTTGGTATTCAAAATGCCCATGTGAGGGCGCTGTTTTTAAAAAGCAGCCACCCGCTTAAAATCTGTAATTGGCCAGATTTTCTCTTTCCACGGTAACTGTGGCATAATTGGAACAGGTGCTAGTGTACCTTTAAGAAATGTATCAAGTGACGAAAGAATGTGGAAACCAGAGATTTTAGATTTATGATTACAAAATTCATAAATAGCTAATGTTTGACCAAGAAACATGGAGACTGTAGATTTAAGGCTTTATTGTTATTATATTGTCAAGCTAAGTGTACGCTAAGCCATCTTTTTTTTTTCCTCATTCTTTCGTCACGTGTTACATTTCAAGTACTTGGGCGACTTAGTGTGCTCACCATAGTTAGTTCCGTACTTTGATCCTGTGCATTTACAACATCAAAGAAATTCAGACATCATGAGTTTAAACAGTCTGAATCGAAAGCGACTCAAAACTTAGAATGTGGCCATGATATTGTTTTTCTTTACGGCATGGTAATTAGCGGTTGATTTTCCTAATCTGTTATCATTATAATTTTGTCCTGTTTCGACCATTAGGATTACTGACGGCAAATTTCATTTTTGATTGCGCTGAGCGTTCTGAAGGTTAGGGGATAGTAGTTTTCGAAAAAACTAGCTGTCTTTTCATAGAATCGGTTACAGTATAATATTCAACGTCAAGAAAGACCATATCATGACCACATCCTAGGTTTTGATGTCGCTTTCGTTTCAGACTGTTTTCAGATTGTTTTCACAAACGAAGTCTGAATTTCTCAGCATCGTAAATGCACAGGGTCAAAGTACGGGACTAACAGTGGCTAGCACACAAAATCGCCCATGCAGGTACTTGAAATGTGACAAGTGACGAAAGAATGAGGAAATAAGAGTTGGTTCGGTTGAGCTTGACAATATACGGTATTGGAAAGTCTTGAGTCCAGAATCTCCATGTTTCTAGATCAAAAATCAGCTATTTATGACTTTTGTAAACATAAATATTACATGTATGTTTACAAAAGTCGTAAATAGTTGATGTAAGTTTCATGGGGTCAATTTCACACATATAGCGAAACTACTATGATACCCGTGAAGAGCATTAGACTGTTGAAAATCAGGCTAAACTAGCAATTTATATAAGGAAGACGAATATGTCATGACCGCATCCTGATTGTTATTCGATTTAGATTTTTTCGACTCAAGCTGAAAACTGAATATTTGCGATGGCGCAACTGCTCTGGGCAAATAAAGGGCTAACTAAACTTAACATTTTTAAAGGGGGTCGGCGACTGAAATGCTATAAACCTATAGTCGTGGTGCCAACAAGTTTTTTTAGTTGCCGTAAAGCGATTGTTGATTGTCCTTGCTGAAATATTAATGTGAGCAATAAGATTTTCAATCAGAAAAAGGGAGCGACCTTTAACCTGATGCCTTCTGTTTGTGGCTGAGTGCACAGTTGTACCCGTTGAGTACACAGAAACAAATTCTACTACCAAAAATGCAACTTCAGTCACCTGACCACTTTAGCCAACTGGGATATATTGGCACATGTTGATGTGCATGTCTAGTCACTTATGTCACTGATCAGAGGGTGAAACAACAGAGGAACAGTGATGGCGGATAATCGAGTGAGTGGCCAATCATTTTCCATTGTGTTTTGATATAAATAACAGAGTGCTGACCATGTAGCTCGGTGTTATCAACGCATGATCGCGCTCATTGTTTCTAGAATTGTGTTAAAAGGAAATATTGAAATTATAAAACTGTCATTAAGACAGTGGATTACTGCCTTTTTGTCCACTCTGTTGGAGCCTAGGTGCTCTCTCTCATACTGAGAGAGTGGGACATGGACATTCATAAATATATGTGAATTTCAGACCTTTTATCAACTTCTCATCTTATTCAATGATGTAATGGAGCAATGATGATGCAGAGTTTGTGATATCTAATTGTACGTAACTGGTTTCAAAAAAGACTGATCATGTTTGTATGTCGAAGCTCTTCGACAGAAATGTAAACTGTACTGTTAGGGTTCTATATTCGCCACTCTCTGTCAGTTTTATAGCCTCAGCCTCGGCTTAAAGAATGGTCAGTGACCAAGTCGTTTAGAAGGAAACAGTGATTTTGAAGTTCTAAATGCAAGGCTATAGTCACAGGCGGTTCGAGTTTGTGAATATTTTGACATTAAGTAAGACGCAAACACGGGGCGACCTATGAGTTAATTATAATTAACATTACAGACTTTAACAGCTTTTTATTGCCAGCTTTATCAATACTGACCAGTAAATTTCTTGCCGTCATACCCCAGATTATTACTGATAAGATATCTGATTATCCAGTATTGTTTGTGGTCCTTGATGTTTCCTAATTTCCGCCCATAATAGACTCAAGCAAACTTCGCACTTCATGATGTGCACGACCACGCTTAAAGTTGTTCTTTCGTCCATCATCATTATCCGGGTAAGGATACATTATTACGCATTATTGTGAATGGCTGCGTCTGAAACGGTTCAGTTGCATATGCCGTCTCGTTCTCGATGCGTGCAAGTAAGGGTGTATCTATCTCTCTTTAGTTTCACTGGGGCATCGCAAGCGTCTTTCGGCTTTCAAAGAAAATGCTGATTTACCGGAGGGAACAGAACACTGTGAAACGAATATTTGAGATTTAGCAAGAGCAAGAAAGAGAAAGCCACTGTAATATTTAAATTTATGTCGCCATTTTCGTTTATTTACAAAGCAATACAATCAGGAAGTCAAAATTTAAGATTAAGTGTAGATCCTCCCCAGTAAAACAGTTTTACCGTATTTTGAATCAAGTTCATGTTCAGCATTCTTCCCCGTGTCACCACCATATAGCCACGATGCAACTATTGTCACTGAATTATTTATGCAATACATATTGATAATGTCTTGCACCCATTTATTTAAGGGCTGGATTGTGCTCAGAATTTGATGTTCCGTCGATAGAGACCATAGCACGGTGTTATCGCTTGTCATCCTTCAATGTCGACCCTCGATAATTGCATGAAACTTAAGTGTGATTAACTGTTGTTTTGCACAACACAAATGAACACAAACCACTGGGGGCAGTGATATCGTTATTTTTTGACGAACCCTTCTTGGGCTACTTGTTGTTCTTCAACTTGCGCCTGTTGATTTTGTAACACAAACACCCAAATCACGGTATTGAATGCAACTCTTACGATGCGCCTGAAGAAAAGTTGGACGATTTGACATCAAAGTAAACTAGCAATTTATACATATTTGTGTCAATCGTACTTTCAAAAAGACTACAACCATGATAAAGAAAGAATACAATCTTACCGAGCAAAATCGATTTGAAAAAAACACGCGGGCAAGGTTTAAAACTAAAATCGCCTGGCCATTTCAGATTACTTCGGTATGTTGCAGTGTTGTCATGACTGTACATGCACAGAACAGCTGAGGAACAGTGATCATGGCGGACCAGGAAAATAAAATAGGGAGTGGTTTATCCTTTTTTTTTATTTTCACGTGACATTTTATGTAAACGATACAGTGCTCTCAATTGGACTCGGTGTTGTTAGTCATAAGGTGTCATAGAGTAAGATGGGCCGTGCTTGATAAAAGCATAGACTCTCGAGAAAGTTTTTCTCGAGAGTCTATGATAAAAGTAACTCTGAGTGCTATGTTCGAATTTCGGCCCATTGAGATGAAGTTTAATATCTACTGCTCAGAAAAGCGTGAGAAAATTGAAAGTCTTCTTTTCATACCGACTTCTGTATTCATTGTAGTTGTTACTTTGTAATTCTATTTTCACTTTATGTAATGAATATTTCCTTTAAAATGCATTCAACTGTTTCAATTGGCATGGCACATTATTATTGACACGCGCGGAACTTGTATCTTAATTCTCATAAAGTGGCATTTTTTATTTCCCGGTAATAATCTTTACGGCCCTATACGACAGTCCCGTCTGACACTTCCCACCTCAGCCTCTCGCGTATTCTCTCCATGTACTTTTAAGTTCTGCCCAGTCAGATATCCTAGTGAAAACCCTGTCATGATACCCATCCAAATCAAACAATATTATATGGTTGGATACTGGTTATAGCGTGAGCTTTTATATCTGTATTTTGTTGTCACTGTTCATTTCATTTTGTTGGTTTCACTTTTTTCAAACGTCATAAGATAACCAATAATAATCTCAGCTGGAAAGGTACGTCAGGATTTGAAAGGTTTTTACTATTGCTGTATTTTGTAAATTTTACAAATACATGTATTGGTATTTAACTCTTCTAAGTCGGAGGCAGTCAACATCTCTGAGTTAGAGAGGGAGTACTCAAATTCACCATGGTTGGCAAGGGGGGTTACT
>LD355264.1:65090-77065 GCA_001465055.1 Ptychodera flava | reverse complement strand
ATGTACCTTAGCTTGTGATATTCATTGTCAAGTAAGTGAATTTGAACAAATATCGTCCACTGAAGTATGAAATGGTTGAGTATTTGTTCCAATGGAGTTTAATGGAGTCAACATTACATCAAAATGCCAATAAGTACCAAAAAGTGTAAGCTTGGTGAGAATCTCAATAAACATTGGTTAGATTGTGTCAGCAAGGCAGCCAACATAACATACTGTACAAAAAGTGTTGCATTGAAGTCACCATGAGATAATCTAAAAGAAGTTGTAGTAAAGCCAGCCTTTTACGTGTAAGATGCAGGATAACATACTAGTAGTTATATTCAGAAAAAGTGTCATCTGTATAGACAGTAAACTTGTTGCTTAATCCTGTAAGGTCAGGTTATTAATCAACAACTCTTACAACTCTGGGTGTGTGACAATTTTGTATGAAAATAATGCTTAGAAATTTGGTTTGAAAGGTATCTTTCCATTGTCATATTGTATTTTTTGGGGAATTGTTTGTCAGTGTAAGTGAAGTAATGGCTTCTAGAAATCTATACAAATCCCTAGTTTGATGCTTTTAAATTTGGTTAGAAGCATTTTAAAGCAGATGTACATATTTGATGCCATAGGCTTTTCAGTACA
The DNA here is from genome assembly GCA_001465055.1 of Ptychodera flava. NCBI lineage: Eukaryota > Metazoa > Hemichordata > Enteropneusta > Ptychoderidae > Ptychodera > Ptychodera flava. The sequence goes on along the minus strand of LD355264.1, from coordinate 76,441 downwards.
TTGTATTTAGATCTGTGTTTGGAAGCTCCCCCATTTGTCTATGATACTTCAATGCTTGTAAACTGGGTGGCACTTTGGGACATAACACTATCACATAGGTGTGGCAGCATTGCTAATCGTGGAAGCTTTAAAGAATGCCCATTATTAAATGTCACCCTAGTCATTGACTGTGCAACTATAGACTGTAGAGAGAGACCAAATATTGTCTACATTAAAACAATATTATAAGAGGACAGCTTTACTTTGGTATGGCAGATTATATCACTAATTATGATGCAGTGGGTTAGATGGTATTGTGTAAGTGTGTGTGATCAGTGGCTGCATCAGTCGCCCATTAACATTTCAGCATGTATCTACCAAGAAGGTAAAATGTGCAGCAATTGTCAGTTTTTGCAATTGGACCTGCGCTTTGAAAATATCATATTTGGCATTTCTTTTAAACAAAACAGGCAAAACTTGGCCAAAATTACTAGATGTGTGTCCCAAACCTTTTTATCACAACATATAGATATTTCCATGCTAATATTTTGTAAATCAGTGTGTCAGCATAACTGATTAAATATAAACAATAACAAACTTCGAGACTGTCTTCCAATTTGCTCATATTTACTTATCCAGATTTCATTAACATTTTGACATATAGTAATCAGATGATCCTTACGAACTTAAAAATCAAAATTTGATACCTTGTATCAGACATGTAACACTTGAACACGAGACTTTTGATCAAAAATCAGAAAAGAAACTCAAAATTACATTTCTAACAATTTTATGCTTTTCAATTACAATATCACATACATTTTCCCTCCAAACATATATACCAAATGACAAAGTAATTACTCTCGTATCAATAGAAATATTGCAATTATGAAAAATCACATTTCTTTTTACTCTTTTATTAACATCTACAAGATTCCATTCTATTACAGATAACCATCAAAGCATTCCACATTTCGAAGTTGGCCACATTTATTGTGAAAGTACATAACATTTAATGTGGAAATTAGCTGGCCACATTTAATGTGGAAATTATTCAGTTATGAGCTCCACAAACTTGGTCTACAGAAAGACTGGCGGATGGATGGCAACAGACAGACTGGCAGAGTGATGACATTGCCCCCACCCAAGTGTCTCGTTGACCTTGGAGAGTGATAAAGATAAAAATCTATACGTAATTATAAAATATTTAAATATATGGGCACTCAGAGCGAATATGTTACATCAATTTGATTAGTTTCTTGTCCAGATTTCACTAATATGGGATATTTTAAGACAATTAACCTGCAAGGCAGTTTAGGTCTTGACAAATATATCATCTTTTACAGGCACACAGCAAACTTTTCTTGATTTTTCATGAACAGTAGATGACATTGACTGAAATACATGACATGCAACCAATGTTGTCTAGAAGGCTGATGTGTAGCATTAATTTTTTTTTACCTGATCCTTTGTACATTATTTTTCCCCCTCTCCCACCTTTTCTTTTTGTCAAGCCTTCTCTGCCTGATTTTTTTATTGACATCACTGGAAATCTTTTTTTTTTCAAAAATTCCCCAGGATTACAAATGGTCCACCCCTTGGTATTGGCAAAATGTTTACATTTTGAGCTACCATGGCCAGATGGCAGGAAGTGACTGAACTATTTACAACCTTGATGCTCTTAAACAGTGAAAAAAGTATGGAACTGAGAAGAAACCTACTAAAATCACCAAGCTTTGCTTGCTAATGATTTTTTGGGGGGATGCAATTCAACACCAAATACAGTTTACCATGTCAAATGCTTACTTAATCACTACATTATAACTAAGTTCCTGTAGATATAAAATTGACAAAAAATTAGAAAATCTTTTCACATTAATTTTGTTCATACTAACACAATCTGAATAAGTTATTGTGCTACCAAACAAACCATCACTAGAAGTGGTTGTTGTACAGATATATTTTAACAAGAACAACGAAGAAAAATAAAAAAATAAAAATAAAATAAAAAAAATATTTCAATTGTTCATCACATTCTGACCTGGCAATATATGTGAGCACATTTGTAGGGATTTACAAACCAAATTTTAAATCAATAAGTGGACTATTTCTGTCTTTTTTATCCATCAAAAAATTAGGAAAAAACTTTACAAAATTATAAAGTTGAAGATATTTCTCTGAAAATTTAAAACAACCAACCTAACAGTCAATAGAGCGCCTTTCTGTTATGTACAGAATAAGTTTTTGTGACACCTGTGCTGATGAAGGAGGAAATCTTTGATAGGCCACTTCAGGTCAAGCTGACCAAATGCAAAAATAGTTGCAAAATTGAAGATGCAATTGAAGATTTCATCATAAATTTAAACATATTAAATTGGGATCATCCATAGGAACATGTCTACCAAATATCAAAGCTAGCAGACAAGTAGTTTTTGAGAAACATATTTTTTTGACCAAAACTGACAAATTGCCCCTAAAATACAAAATTGTAGTTTTCATATTAATTTTAATATATCGTGTTAAGATAAAGCCGAGAAACCTGTATACCAAATATCAAAACTATCAAACAAGCAGTTTTTGAGGAAAAAAAATTTTGAACAAAAATTACAAAAATTTCCCTAAAAATACAAATTGCAGATGTCATCAGAATTTCAATACATTACATTTTTATTAATCTTTTGAACTTGAACCTGTATACCAAATATTAAAGTTATCAGATAAGTAGTTTTCAAGAAAAAATATTTTGATCAAAAATTGAGAAAATTGTCCCAAAATTACGAATATGAAAATTTCATTACAACTTTTACAAACTTGACTGAGACTATCGAGAGAAACATGGATATCAACTTTCAAACCAATTGGACGAGCTGTTTAAGAGAAAAAGATTTTTTGACTAAAAGATGAAAAAATTACCCAAAAGATACAAACATGTAAATTTCAGTCTAATTTGTACACACCTAACTTAGAATACTTAACGGAACCTATATGTCAATTTTCACCCAATCTGACTTAAAATGGCAGAGTTTTAGCAATTTGCAGGATTTTTCTTTTCCCCCTTCATTTGCATGATATATTGGGAAAGTATCAATTACAAAATACATAGCACACCATAATAGGGGCAGATACTTCTCCCAGTCAAAGTGACCTAACACTTACAAAGCTTTATAAATCTTAGGATCATATTAAGAAAATGGGAGAAAAAATGTCAACTTCTATGTCAATTGTAGCATAATAAATGTAAAAAAAAAATTCTTATTCTTTGGCTCATAAGTAAGTTGATAGTTCCATAAGGTTCCTTATTACATGCCTCGTATATTGAACATTGCGCGCTCCATAGGATGCAATGATAACTTGTCGATGGCGTCGCGGGCCCCCATAGTCATCATTGGACTGCAAGTGAACCGGAACTACAGGTATTTTCAACTTGACAACTTTTTGATGTAAAAATGTTGAAGTTTCATGTTTTGCATAGGAAGTCCGCTTTCTGGAAAATTTTGCAAAAAAAAATTAATAAACCGCATAACAGTATTTAAATATATCAATGCGCCATTCGATGATGAAAATCGTTCCATTTGTAACAGTTTTTCGTCTAAGACAGAAATAAAGACTTTGATTATCATTTGCCAATAAACGTAAATATTTTGAGCGAAAACTGAAAAAAGAGACATGTAACAAAAACATTATAGCCCAAACATGGGACTATGTACCCTCGGGGCAGGAGAGCATTTGCCCTCCTTACATCTGGCAAACGGTCACCTAACCTCGGGCACATACGGTAGTCCCATGTTTGGGCTATAATATATAATATGTACATGTAAGTTTATTGCTGTCATGTTGTAGGCCTAGGAAACCTTTGGACATAAAAACATATTGATAAAAAAATGACCTCCGACCTTCATCACACGACAACATTTTATGAAAAAGATCGCCTGATCCAGATGCTTATAAAGAACTCTCTAAGTTAGTGTATAGTGTATATACAGAATTCTATAGGTAAAACCCTTTCTAATTCACCTGGTGCTGTCATCTACCGGTATATCATCATGACAAATGTAATCTGGTTGATACCAGACCGTGTATTGATACCATGAATTAGGGCTCACATGACACCATGAAAAGTATTACAATATCAAGCTGAGGGGCCTTATCTGTTATCGGCCCTGTCCCTCTCTCACACTGGTTTACTGACACGTAGAACACACAATGGCTGCTGCTCCTGAACGTAAAGTTTTGGAAGAAATCGGTGAAGATTTCCTGTGTTGTACCATCTGTCTGGAGCAGTTCAAGTCTCCTAAAATCCTACCATGTCTGCATACATTCTGTGAGCAGTGTTTAGTCACACTGGTTGAGAAGACTGGATCTCTAAACTGTCCAGAATGTCGACAGCAATATCAGCTTCCTGTTGGAGGAGTGCCAGCAATAAAAGGCAACTTCTTTATGAGCAACATGATTGAAATATTCAAGCAACGACTGGAGTCTATGCAAGGTACTGCGATCAGATGTGAAGGCTGCCAAGAGAATACAGCCACTCACAGATGTATGGAGTGCAGACATTATCTCTGTAACAACTGTGTCAAGGCTCACAGAAATCTGCCAGTCACACAGACACATCAACTGATGACCATTGGAGAATATGAAACAGCAAAGTCAACCAGTCCAGTAACACTACAAGCAGTAGAATATTGCACCATTCACACCCAGAATGAGGTCAAATTCTACTGTGAAACCTGTCAGGTACCTGTCTGTACAGACTGCACCATAGTCAAACACCGCATACCAGAACATGTACACAGAGACTTGAAAGATGCAGCAGATGAGTATCTTACAGAATTGAAAGCCATGGTTGACAAACTGAAAGTGAAAGAACAGGAAGCTGAAAAGAACAAAACCCTGGCCAAGCGGATACACACTGATCTTACAGAGCAGTGCAGCAGAGAAGAAAGGAAGGTGAGAATGAAAGCAGAAGAAATCATCGAGAAAATAAAGAGAGAAGAGCAGAGACTGATAGATGAATTGAAAAACAATTACAAAATGAAAATTAAAAGAGCAGCTATTGATATTGATGAGATGGAAGTAAAACATGGTAACATTAAGAGTGCATGCAGTTACATAGATACACTGATGCATCATGGGAATGCTGGTCAACTTCTCTCCGCAAAGGGCAATGTTGGCACTCGTATCAAACAACTGATTACTATGGAAACTGGAACAGACACAGATAATGAGGACTTTATATTCACACCAACTGATGAGTACAGTGAGCATGGAATTCTGGGAATACTAGAATCTGATGTGTGTATGTCGAAGTGTACAGTTGAAAACATTCCAAAACTACTCTGGAAAGGTGACTCTGCAGACCTGCTGATCACAACCAGAGATTCCACAGGAAAACAAGTCATTACAAAACAACAAATGAAAGCCAAGGTAAGAAAACCTGATGCATCATGGGAAGACATCCATGTAGCTGATAACAGAGATGGTACACACAGAGTTACTGTGGCTGGACAATTGGATGGAAAATATCAAGTTACCATGACGATAGGAGATCAACCAATACCAGGCTGTCCTGTCATCATACCTGTCATCAAGGGATTGGTGAAGACCATTGGCAGTCAAGGAAGTACTGAGGGACAGTACAACAAACCCTTTGGTGTAGCTATATACAAAGACAGAGACATTGTCACTGCAGATGCAGGCAATAATAGGTTGCAGCTAAGCACTAAGCAGGGAAACTTTAAGAAATTCTTAAAATTCAAACATTTTCAGAAACCTTTCAGACCATTTGATACAGTTATATCAAGTGATAATATGTACCATAGTTTAGATAACAACAATAAGCAAGTAGTTGTCAGTGATGAGAATGGACATGTCATCAGATACTTTGGACAAAATGAGTTGAAAGATCCATATGGTATTGGGATTAGTCCTGTCAATGGAAATGTCTATGTGGCAGACTGGGGAGGGCATTGTGTCAAGGTTTATACACAACATGGCAAATACCTTAGGTCATTTGGGTCAAAAGGTACAGGTCAAAGGCAATTCAATTGTCCCTGGGGTGTAGTCATTTCAAGTACTGGAATGGTATTTATAGCAGACTACCATAATAAGCGTATCCAGGTATTCGATGCAGATGACCAGTATTTGTATTCCTTTGATTGTCAGAGTGGATATGGTGAGGTGAGATATCCAAGGGGGATAGCGATTGAAAACGACAAATATCTCTACATTACCACTGGTCTAGCGTACAAACATGGTAGCGAGCTGAAGTTTGAGGGTTGCAATCTTCTGAAGTTTGAGAGTAGTGGTAAGTTTGTTTGTCGTATTGATAGTGATAGTGATGGGCTGAGCTTCCCCATTGGTATAGCACTGACAGATGATGTACATGTACCTTGCAGGGTGGTTGTAGCTGATACCAACAACCACTGCATCAAAGTGTTTGTACAGTGATAACAAATCATATTTTAATTGAGTTTTTCGCTCAATCATGATGTATATGTAAACATACCATAACTATAGAATCATACAGAAAGAATTCAAAACAATCTCTTTTCCTGTCTGTTAGTCTGTCATCTTTTCTTGTCAAACAAAGAATTACACACATTAAATTCAGCAAAGAAAAGACACAAAGTATTGTATTTATATCAATCAATAGGCAATTCAACATTTTCTTGATATAGACATTTTTGATGGTTGAATACGTTAAGTCCCTTTATGGAAAGTTTGAAAATTTAAAGATTCAATTAAGTATGTCATGGATGTAATCTTCTTTTTCTTTGTGAGAAAGGTGTGAGAGAAAGCTTTTAATTTCTTTTAAAAAAGCATTCATTTCATGGTTTTCATTGTTAGACTAAATTGTTTTCATTTTTTGGTAGTAGGTATAGACTTTACATGTTACCACAGCGAGTAACAACACACAGTACAAATATATATATATATATATATATATATATATATATATATATATATATATATATATATATATATATATATATTGAGAAAGATAATCTACAAAATTAGATAACCTTAAAAATTATGTACACACATAACTTATATATATATATATATATATATATATATATATATATATATATATATATTCACACACAGACACACCGTGATAAGTCGAAAATAATAGAGGTACATAGATACATCGGTAGACAGATAATTTTATCCATATGGAAATCATTTTGCTGTCTTGTATTGATGTTATCTGATGCAGGCTAATGAGTCAATGGAACATAATTTACAATGCTGTGTATGTGTTCCTAGATTTTTCTTTGTTTATATTTCTCTTCTATACATTTTCTGAAGTTGGTACATATCAATTGTTTACAACTAATTTTACTGAGAATTTGAACAGAATGATGTATGTCAATGTGACTTGCACTGTGTTACCAATGTCTGTGTATTTCAGTGTATTATGTACTGGTAGAGGGTTTAAACTTGATCATAAAACAAGGATTATAACACATGTATTACAATATTCCATGTTGCATATACAAAAGTAAAAACTGTATTTTTACAAGTTGATATGCAAATTAGCAAAAGCAAAAGTAATCCCTGTGTCTTTATTTGCATACAGGTAATCGCTGACATTTGCATCTGAAAATACAAACATTTCAAATAATGTTACATGGATACTTTTAACACCAAATTTCAAGCAATATTTATTTACAAAATAATCAAAATTGTAATATGGGATTAATACCACATGTGACAAACTAGTATTTTTACCAAATCACCTTCATGATATGCAAATTTAAATAAACAAGGTCTTTGAGGGGTACTTTTTTTTAAATCTGTGCCTGTGATTATAAAATGCTGATGACTGTATGTTATTTAGTCTGACGATTCCGACTGAAATTCTCGGTTTTTGTTCAGCATTAAACCCATTAAAACCAATATTGAGTTGGCCATTTGTTTAACCCTTTCACCACCATGGTTTGGCCCAAATCTATTGTTATCAATGGTGAGTGTGGACCTGTTTACTGGGAAGTGGGGATGAACAGGTTAAGTTTGTTGTATTAACAGCTTTGTGTTTCCTTTAATGCAGTGTTCCAGTGTTGAAATCCATAGAGTAATGCTAGTAGCACTAATGAATATATTTTCTCACATTCCTGGCCGATGGGATCAACGGTGTGGGAAAAATCGATCCCACACTCTCAGACATTGTCCCACACTCTGCAGTAATTAATATTACATGATAAACAGTCTTTTTCACTCCACGCGCAAAATATTATCCAATAGCAAGATGAGTAACACACGGACCAGAACTACAAAGTAAGCAGGTAAGAGTACAGTTGCAGATTTTGGATAATGTTGTAGGGGTCCACTGTGAATTTAACGCAATTTGTGGTCATGTGAGAAAAAGAATCTCACACACCAAGGACCTGGGATCAGATTTCTCACACTGGTGGGGGATATTTGTTATCGCATGATAGTAAAACGTATCAAAGATAACGATATTGCACAGTGTTGACTTTTATGCCACCAGGATCATTGAAGAAAGTGTCTTTTTATCAAAAATAAGATATCACTGACACTTGCAACATTGTAACAACTGATAACCTTAAAGTAGACAACTGTCAAGTGATCTGACAAGCTCGAATAAACATCTGATTTTTGGCAAATATCCACCACTGTACTCAGCCATATCAAACTATGTCAGGTACACTATACCTGTATATAGTCCCTGTATTAGATGTAAAGTTTTCTGTAAACTAATATAAAATTCTGAAAAAATCCAAAAATGGTTGCATGAATCTATGTCCACAAACAAAATCACACCAGGTTCATCCAAAACAAATCAGAAAGTTTTTAAATTTTATGGAAAATACCAAAACTTGTGTGTACATCAAACTAAAATTTATTGCAGTAATGACAGTTAGACATCATCAATAGTGCTTAGGGTAGGTTTGTCAGAATCAGGACAAGACATTTCTTGGCATTCCAAAATTTGACACATTTTGGGAAAAGCAAACAGAACATTCATACACTATTTCTAGTACTTTAAAAATTTTATCATGTCCCTATTTCCTTGCAAGAGCAGCACCAGTCATATTGAAAATATGTTAAATTACTTTTGCACAACAACATTGTGATCCATTCGTGATCACCCCTTAGGGCCATCAAGCCAAATGACGATCCTTAACACTTACCTATTCCACCATGCTGTCTCAATGACAATATCAGTAAGAATGAAGATGTTTTTCACCACATCAGTCTTGGTTACCCAGACTGCACTGAAGAGCTCATCCAGCTGAGCCCACACAGGGAATTCCATTCAGAAATTTCAGAGCAAATAGGGTATGTTATAGACAAAAGGGATGCATCAGGGGGCGCAACTGATCCACAATATAAAAGTCCTCATATCAAATCAGTACCTAGAAAGGACTTTGAAAACCACTTCTACATAATTGCTACAGTTTCCTTGACTTTGTCTCAAAACAATTTAAATCATGGATCAGCTGCCCCAATAACACATCACTCTTGTCTGTATCACACCACCTTTATATTTGCTCGTGAATTTTTTACTGGGATTTCCCCAGACTGTGTTGTGGCAGCCGGATGAGAGCCCTCAAATGCATTGTGGGTAACCATGACTAAATCACCACATTGGCTCTGCAGACTATTTTTCCAATCCTGACCACCCCTATAATCCAGTGGTTGATATCCTCAATCTTACCTGCTCCTCCGTGTTGTCTGAAAACTCTTGATAGTTTCTCTCTTGATTCCGGGAAATCCCAATAACAATCCCCGATGGATTTGACCAATTCCTTGGATTCCTTATTCCAATATTCCCCTTTACTCTTCAATTTAGTCAAGGCAACTTTTATCCTCTCACATCCATCACCGAGCGGTTTCTTGTCCTCCTCTAATTTTGGATGTTCAATTTTGGTTGCTATGGTAACATCGTTTGTGTTACTCTCAACGCTGTTTGTAGTTTGTTTGTTAACATTTGAGATCTCAGTAATAGAACAAGGTGATTGTGTTTGAGTTGGATTCTTAGCCAACGTTTCAAGTTCAAGATTCTTACTTTTCACAGATTCCTGAAAATTAAAAGGTTTTCCGCTTGAAGGCAATGCATTGGACACCGTAAGTATCGGGACCGGTTTGCCGGAAAAGAACTTCTTCCCACTTTCTCCGCAGACAGCACCGATTCCTTCCACGCTAGATAATCCTTCGTTTTTATCAAAATCTTTCATCTTATTCTCAGTCATATCTTTCACGCACTCGTCGACAGTCGAACCGTCCGTTTTGGGAATTTTTGTCGCAACATCTCCATCATCGTTTTCTTGCCCGATTCTCTCTCTCTTCTTTGTCTGCAGCAAGCCCATTGGTTGCTGTTGACAACCGTCTCCGCTGTTACCATCACTGTGGCTGTCTTCTCTGCACGTGTGCAGAGCACTCCCACTCTTCACCAAATCGCAGGCGCTGAATTTCAAATTCTTATCTACGGCAAGATTATTCTGATTATCACGCACTAGATTTCCAAGTGTGTTCTGCATCTTTCAAACGTCTGCTTGGTTTCCATGGTGATTTGTAACTGTCAATCTTCCTACAATTGTCTACTTTCATACTTTCTATGCTGCTCAAATTGCAAACTTTGTGAATGCGTACTGTCCATCTTTTAATATATCACATCTGTTTAACCATATTCCAGCATCATTTTACTCCAGGACGCTGAAAGGAACAAGTTTGAATGTCATTTTAACTAAAATGTATAAAGGAACACTGTGTATTTATACATGCTTTAAACAAAGAGAAAAAAGAAATAAAAAACAAACACTTATATGATATATATATATATATATATATATATATATATATATATATATATATATATATATATATATATATATATATTCGCCTATGTATTTATTACAGACATTTAATTTTTGATATTGTCTGTATTGCTTGTCAGCTTTCTTTGATAACACACTTTATTGTGTTTTATGATCAACATGCAAATAGGAATATGGTTTCAATAAAGGTTTACTTTTACTATTACTGCATGACCAGAACAACTCTTCACATGTTGGACACTGGGCACTGGCAAGTTTGTGTGGAAAATTGAATAGAAGTGCATTTTAATGGCATGCAATAGCATGTTATGGATAGGTTTGACACCTTAAGATCTATGCAAGGGACAGGGCAAAATGAAACGTAATGTGCAAAGGAACATACACTAAAATAATTTGGCACTTTCAGTTGGTTTTGTCAAAAGGTATACAAAGCAGGTAGCATTTGAGGTGAGTTTGCCACCAATACAAATCTAGGGAGGAATCTGGGAGGAGGGACTTAATGCTGACCAACCCCATATTCAAGGTCACCAGAACTGTGCTAAAAGGTCGCAATGGGACCCATTCGTC
>LD355264.1:36999-48783 GCA_001465055.1 Ptychodera flava | reverse complement strand
TTTGGTCCAAATCGCGAATTTGTCCCCCATAGCGACAACACAATAATGGTGGCCATTTTGAATTTCAAATATCGTTAACGAAATGTTGAGTAATTTGTTTCTCTTGAACCAAAATTTGCTCGGTGACACCCGAATTTTATTCTTGGTAGTTTGCTTGAGGAAAGCTTCAGCAAAAGTTAAGTCTTTTATTTTCGAGGCGCGAACTGCCTGAACCGAACATTGAATATGAAACAAACAGCGGACAGATGCAATAAGGTACGATAAAAATGTAAGAAATTATGATGTGATGTGATCATGAAACTAAAAACTGATGTCAGGTTTCACCAAACCAGCGAGAACATCCGTCACAGCAACACAAGTGACATTTGCCATATGTTCTCTCCTCGATCACCAAATATGGGAGATGCTCATGAATATTCAAATCAGCACTGCCATATTTGGTCAAGGGCTGGGTGATAAAGTAACGTGTCAGGTATCTTGGAAAGGGGCTACTCTGAGGACAAGAGTGGGTGATTCTCACAGATAAGTGTTAAAGAGTTACACTCCATCAATTTACAAGACAAAAATCTTCGAACCAATTTCAATGCAACTATTCTACATTTTTTCAGGTAGTTGGGAATGAGAACATACGAACAATAAGGAGACGAAGACAGTCGCTTGGAACCTGAGGAACCAGTGCAAAAGACACCACAAGAACATGGCAAAATTGAAGATTTTGTGAGAAAGGATGAAAGACCTACTGACCGAGTCACAGACAGACAGATAGATACACTGATGCCAGTATCGATGAACAGATATCCAGGCATATAGACAGACGGACAGACAAACGAACAGACAAAAAATAGACGGTCCAGAAAGCCAGGTAGACAGACAGACAGATAGATAGATAGATAGATAGATAGATAGATAGATAGATATTACATAGTAGATAGACATACAGAGAGATAGATATTGATCGATTAGTAGATCAATACATACATACATACATACATACGTACATACATACATACATACATACATACATACATACATACATACATACATACTTACATCATACATACATACATACATACATACATACATACATACTTACATACATACATACATACTTACATACATACATACACGCTGACACTCTGAGAGCACTGATTAAGGCAACCAGCAGCATCAAGACGGTACAGTCTAGACACACAAAATCATCAAAGACTATTGATTGAATACTAACCAGAATAACAACCGAATACAAATCCTGTATCCGATCAGTTTGATTAGATGCGGTATACAAAGTAGCCATGCCGCCTTCAGTGGCCATGGATCCGAATACGTCGCGAGCGTCAAGTCTTATTTCAGGCTCGTTCTCCTGGCCATGACAGCCGGTGAACGCCAGCAAAGTGATGACAAAAAGCAGTGTCTCCATTCTGACAATAAATAAAAATGTAGAATATCTTCAAAGTGACACCTTCACGTCCACTTTACAAAGGGAATGAATGCTGTATGATTGTGAAGGGTCATGAAACACTGCGTACTTTAAAATCATGAAACTATAGGGTAGCTCGTTTGCAATTGAACAATGGAACTGAGAAAGTGAAACGGGATTGTTTTGAAAATTACATATCGTTTGCACAAATTTTAATTGTCTTTGTCATGAGCATTTGTTAGTGTGGCAACATCGGAACAAAAATTACGTGAAATTGTTTTCACAACATCAGGGAAAGTTCAAATCCTGTCGAATGTCCGTGTGTATAGATAGATGGGAAATACAAAAGTTGCAAGAGTGACTTCAAAACTCGATAGTGAGAGGAAACGAACGCCGTAACTTACAGATCTTCGGCTTCAAATCTTGTGACAACGGATGCTGTCGGTTGCTTCACTTCATTGTAATCCACTGTTTATAAAGTTTACCGCCTGCTTACGTCATCACAATCACAGACAGAGGACCGGTCCGTCCGCTATCCATATTAAAATCGACGTATGTTCACTTCTTTGAAAATGCCGCCACTTCAGGAGGCTAAAATGAAACCACATTTCTGCCGCTTTGTATTATCCTGAGTGACGTGCATTTTTATAATCGTCTTAAAAGTGTCTGTTTTAACGATTGCATCACTTCAATTGGTTGGTAGCGTGTTGCAATGCACAACATTAATAGTTCGATACACAGGGGGAGCTCTTCGTGTTTACTCTAGCCAATACACACTGGGCAAACGACGACACAAAAATATAGAACGAAAGAATCTAGGAATTCACATTTTATCGGCCACCAACTATATGCTATGAATCAGTTAGCAAGTATGATCACACGATGGAAAACATGAGCTAAAAACTAATGTGCTTGACTCAATTTGACAACAAAAGAGGTTTTTGAAAAAATACTATATATTATTTTTTTTTCAGACGATACGCCGCTTTATGTATATTAGATGTAAGGGAATTGCTGGCATTTTTAAATCACAGGATAAAAAAATTGTGTCGTGCGTTTTTCAGACAAATTGCAGTTGATTTTTATATGGACATTTGTAAATCTTTACGACCGTAGCAATGTCTTGTAAAGTTACTCCTCACTTCAATGAAACGGCTCTGAAAAGAAAAGTGCAGTATCAACATTGCCGTACTTTCACCTGGGTGATCGTGTCACGTGATCAAAAATATGATGGGGTATTTTGCATATGCGTAACATTATTATAGAAATATCCATATTTAGGTTTTATTATAAATTATGTGGCATATTGCTTTTTTATTGTATAATTGATATGATTTTCAGCTTTACAACAAACATCTGTTTCGCCAGCACAGGATGTCTTCTATATCCCCTTACTCGTAAACACTACCATCCGTCCGTCCATCCTACAACACGTCCGATCCACACGAATGTCTTGTCTTTTCTACATATATCTGTCAATTATTCAAAGTCCCTTTCCAGCTTAAAACTATGGATGGATTTACCGATGCCTCAAAACATATTTCCAGAACCCCCCTGTTGTTCATTCATTATCTCACACACACTCTCTCATTGACTCATTGATTCACTCGTTCATTCATTCATTCATTCATTCATTCATTCATTCATTCATTCATTCATTCATTCATTCCCTTAGTCAGTCAGTCAGCCGATCGTTAAACACACTTGCCAAAATCGGGCGTGCTTAGCTGTTCAAAGGAGCAATAAACAATTAAAGACAGAAAGTTCTTTGGTCTTCTTTTAGAAATATTCATTGATAAGTATACCAATCTTTATAATAGCTCTGAATTCAACCTTTCACTTCTATAGCGAGCATCAAATATTCCATTTTCCAACCATTCATTTCATCGAAAACCCGAATCGAGAAATCACCTATCCATCGTCGACTCACTCATCAGTTTATCCATCATTTAATCTATTGATCTGGCATTGTAAACCATCATTGAACACGGCTACGTTTTTGAAGTTTGTCGCTATAGAAATCCATTTTATTAATTGATTTATTGATCGATCGATCGATCGATATGTATCTGTCTTGTCATCTGTAAGTCTGAATACCCATCCATCCATCCATCCATCCATTCATCCATCCATCCATCCATCCACCCATCCATCCATCCATCCATCCATCCATCCATCCATCTATCCATCCATCGATCCATCCATCCATTCATCCACCCATCCATCCATCCATTCATTCATTTGATGACTTTCGTTACATTTATAAGTAAACCATGCCCCAACGTACATAATCAAATTACCTGTCACACTCTGAAGTGTTGTGATGATAAATTGAACTTTGACTCACACAAGTGATAACTTTTGAAATATTACTCAGGTAGATCTGTTCGTGCCATAGGCGTAATGTGAACTGGGTTGTTTTAATAGTGTAGAGTAGTTCGTTCCTTCGTTCATTCATTCATTCATTCATTCATTCATTCATTCATTCATTCATTCATTCACTCTCTTCGCGCAACTCCGTTTTTCTCTGAGAGTTGTTTATGCATTTACATTTGTTTTGTATTCAGTGTACATTTGTATTTAGTTTTTTCGTTTGTTTTGATAATTAGAAAACCCGATCTATTAGCATATGTCGCATGCAATCGGGTTCAGGTTTCCAGAGGTTATTTTCCTGTTTTCCAATGAAGGAATTTTATCTCTGTTTTTTCCTGAGCGGCCATGTGCATTTACATTTTTTCATGCTTTCTGTTTTGAGCTTTTTGCTTTCGCCCATTTTCCTCTGTATTTCTCTTCAACAGTCTTAAAGGAGTGTTTTTTTGTGTGTTTTTTTATTTATTTGGTATTTTTGCGCTCAAGTTGAGTTTTCTCTCTGTATTTGATTCCAACAGTCTTTCGCTGTTGCAATCTCTTCGACTCCTGATAAACTTTCGATCCTGCACAGCTAGTGTACGGGCACCGCAATCCTATATATTGCGTCATGTGGGTATTTTTTTAAGTATAGATAAGACGAGAGGTGAGAGCTGTACCGGTGGTGAGAATCAGATTTGCGACTTCTACGACCTCAAGACCCTGCAAGAAATGATGAAAAACCAGAACGATCCTGAACCCGCACCTGTCAACACATCATTTTATACAGTTTGATACTTTAGAGTTTTTTGAGTTTGTCCTAGGGTTTTTCCGGTCTAATTTTTCCTGGGACGAGCCTGATGCACTTCCACGTATAATAGTCTCTTGGCTTGTCACAAGAGAAACAAAATACAGCCGGGAAGTAGGTCAAGATATACTGTTGAAGATAACATTAACATACACCTTAAAAATTGACTCTTCCTGAGCGCCAAAGTCAATGCTTGCTGCCGATATAAAATAAACCCAGGCAAGTTTTTTTTTCAATTTTTTGCTGAAATTTCGATAAAGAGTGGGAGCCAATAAAATGTTATGACTATTTGGTCCAAAATTATTCAAAAGTTGCAAAATAATTCATAAAAATTGGTAAATTGTTGCAATAAAATTTCAGTGGGAAAAATTACAGCACTCAAAGGGTTAAAATGGAAAGGAATGAGAAAAGATGAGGAATGGAGACAGACAGACAGAGGTTATGTTGAATATTAACAAGACAGAAATACTCAGCAATGCAATTTAGTTCATATGCAGTTTATTGTTTTTTGCTAAAGACTAAGCTTTACACATGCGTGATGTGTATTCTATAAAGTGTCATTGCAAAGACACTAAATATTCATGACGCAGTTTACCATCCAGTAATAGCTGTGACGATGAGACAGTCGTCTACGGAACGTGAAGCTTACGTCATCAATAATATGACCAATAGGATCCACTGTAATAATTCACGTAATCTGTAAACGAGATTGACGTAAAATTTATGTAAGGAACAGCACATTAATTTTAACATTTTCCATTAGATAATGGATATTTCCACTGTTCTTAATCACGATGGGTGTTATCGTATTTGAAACATAACTTTACAGGCTCTGAGGGAGGTAGATGAATAGCTTAGCAATTAATTGAGGATATGTGTTCAGAGTATCCTTAGATATATTAAAAGAACACGAATGTAATAAAGAGGGGACTCAAAAGGAAAGGTTCGTCGGAACTGCATTGTTTGTAAACAAGAAAGTCGCATGCATTTCATGCACGATATGCATAGCTGCAACATTTAAATGTTACGATGTAATTTTACATTATGGCAAACATGTCTTGACTTTCATCAATCGCAAACTTACCTCAGATACAGTATCTACATTTGTCAGTTATATGGGTCCCATAACACTGCTAATTCAGTTCCAACAACCCCCCACCTTTAATCTATTTCGTTCACGATCTTGTTTCTAGTACAGCATTCTTGTCTTTCTTCACTTTGTGTAAGACAGTCAAAATGCTTTTATTTAGCTTTTCATACGAATACTGTTACTATTAGTGTTGCTTTCACCAGTCCATATATTTCCTGTCACAAGGCTATGTTTTAAATATACTTACAGATATACTCATTCGGTATGCAGGCATACACCACATGATTGTTGGGAGTCCCGTTATGCAGTAACACTTTGTTTTTGGAGGAGTTGTAGACGAGAGCGATGGCGACTTCCCGAGCTCGAAGGTAAGGTAGGTTTTCCTTAATCAATGCAGCGGCGCCTGCAAACATAAAAGAAAGACTTAGCAACAGGCACGGCTGGTAATGTGAGTCATGGTCAAGGGGTGCGATCAAATCGAAGAGGGGCGGTTTGTTTTCTCTATCAGCTGCAAATATTAACCCTTTGAGTGCTGTAATTTTTCCCACCAAAATTTTCATGTAACATTTTACCAATTTTTATGAATTTTTCTGCAATTTTTTTGATAATTTTGGACAAAATGGACATTACATTTCATTGCCTATAGTTTTTAATCAAAATTTTGGCAAAAGTCTGAGAAAATGTCAAGGTTATATATTTTATAGAACGACAAAAATTGACTTTGGCGCTTAGAAGGGTTAACCATGACTCAGCAGAGCGTGTACTTACTCTGGAGCGAGAGACCGGCCAGTACAATTATGCGATGCCATCTTTCTCGACCACTCAATCACCATAGTTGGAAGAAGTTCAGATGACATTCTCAACTCACCTGCTACAAAAGGCGCCGCCATGGAAGTGCCCGACAGATAATCATAGGAAGACGTGACGACCTGGGCGGTACTGTATGCGCTGTAGATATTAACACCTGGTGCAAATATATTGACGCTAGGTCCATAGTTAGAAAATGACGCCTTGTAATCGAATGAATTGGTGGCACCAACTGTTACAACCTGTGACCAATAGCGATACAAAAAGAATTAGAAATGATAATGTCTGTGTCTGTCTGTCTGTCTGTCTCTCTCTCTCTCTCTCTCTCTCTCTCTCTCTCTCTGTTCACAAGTGCTACAAGAAAAGTGACTATTTTAACTTCCCTGCCATACTTACACTTTCCATCATTGCTGGCCACTTATAACTGGCAAGGAAGTTGTTGTTGCCAGCAGAGGCAACCGCGACTATATCGTGAAAGTTCTGGATAGCATCGATCAAGGCACTGCCATGAAGATCGTTGTTGAAAAATCCGAAGGACATGTTGATGACACCTGGTTTCTTAGCGTTGAGCAGGATGGATAACAAGCCTGTAAACAACATCGAGAAAACAGGCATTAAAGGGAGGCAGTCATCGGAACTCTGCTCAAACGTTGCCAGGAACCCCTACGACCGTGCACGTGACCGATGTAAACATTTTTATCCTGGGAAAGTTAAAACATGTTTGTTAACAATGAATATCGTAAAATTTAAATGTTGCAGCTATGTTGACGTGATGCATCTAGATATCTTGAATGAAATACATTGTTTGTAAACAAGAAACTCGCACACGCGCAGTTCCGAGTACAGCCTCCTTCAAATTTCACAATTGTCTGGCAAATCCCACGTTTTCCCAGTCAAAAGAAGTCGAACCTGTGACCGAGCTTGCTTTTGCGACCCACTTTGTGTATTACCATTGTGTTGTGCAAGATCAAATGCAAAATAAATGTATGTACTAACCAATCACCTCTTCATCATATATTTGTAACTTCACTTCATCTGGGAATCACGGCTACGCAGTAGTATTATTGAGAACACACTACAAAATGCTCTCTCTCTCTCTCTCTCTCTCTCTCTCTCTCTCTCTCTCTCTCTCAATTAATATTTTTCGAATATAGCAATACAACTTCAGACCTTGCTGTACGGATGTTGATGTTCCATAACCATAGGCATTAAATACACGGACACTCCACAGGTTGGCGTTACGGGCGACGCCGTACGTTTTTCCGCCAGCGATGCCAGCGACGTGCGTTCCATGACCGTAGTAGTCCCATCCCTGTAAGCAAATGATTTTGTACTTTTATTTTCTGAATGAATGGGTTCCGTGTGGTCGTGCTTATCTTTCGTGTCGATGAATGGTAGGCATACGATCATTGTCTGTCACAGAAATAAGTATTTTACCGAGACTATACGTGGACCACATGAGATCATGTTTGTTATTATCATCGTTATCCTCGTAGTCGCCATCTTCGTTGTCGTCATTACATGCACCATCACCTTTGCTGTCATCGTCTTAATCTCAAACGGCGAGGCCAAATTTAAAAGTTGGTTCACGAAATAAAAAGCGTCAACATTTCGAGGCCATGATCAGTGTCACGTATACTCACCCCTCCGCCGTAGTAGTCAAAGTGATATTTCGCACGCCCTTCGAATTCAACGTGATTATAAGCGATCCCGGTGTCGACGATAAAAATGTTCGGTTTTTGTGGACAGACTACAAGATATAAAGTATTATGTCATCATTCAGTTCCTGTGGCGTTTTGACCGTCTGTATACCTGCCTCTCTTTCGACAAACTGCTCGGTCAATCTTTCTGTGTCGTTTCGCACGTAAAAGCAATGCCTACCTATTCGCCAATAGCTCTAAAATCTAACTGTACGTCTCTCCAATACATGCACTCCTCTGTCTTTTATTTCTTTCACAATCATGTTCATGCACCTCGGGGACAGATATTCGGACTCTAAAATTTTTACAATTATCTTCTGACCTACCATTTGTGGGGATCAATTTAAAGCTCCTTTGTGTGAGAACATTTTTATCGTCCTTTTTTAAAAAATCGATTTTTTTTTCAATTTAGAGTTAACAAAGGGGTGCAGCCATACTTAATTTTAAATATGATCGTTAAATGTTCGGTTATTTAACCTCTAGTACCAAACTTTACACGGTGACCCCTGATTTTTATTCTTGATTTGGAGAGTTTCCTTTGGAAAAGTTTGAAAAAGTAACCTTTAAGTCTTTCTCTTAAGAGGCGTATACTGCCTCAAAGACGACAAAGTTTTATGAGCAAATAAAATGCATATACTTACTTCGATATGTGGCCCGGACTTTCTGCCATTCATAATAACCAATATAGTCGGGAAATTCGCAGGCTGGCGAGTACAGGTTGTCAAGTGGCAGATTCCTCTGGTTAATTCTATCCTTTCCCCACAAATGAGTATCAACGCTGACGTTGTACACCTCCTGCACCCATGCAACGCCCGGAACCTCCCTGACCTGTGAGACAACGAAACATCTTATCAATATCGGGGGCACAATACGACATTATCCATACATATATTCTGATATGCAATCTTGTGCAATCCCATGAAGTCATGTGACGACGGGGTGATTAAGTTTAAATGTCGTGCAACAACGCCAGTAAAAGTTTTATTTGCACATAATTTTCTTTGCAGTGTTCAAATGTCTCAAAAATAAAGCCACCTCTGATATCAGTAATCATCGTCAGACCTTGGCATTCTGGTAACGAGGGCGCTCCATTTCTATGTCAGAAATTTCACCAGGCCATGTCCGTTCATAGAATATCTTACCCTGGATAAAGCATCTTCGCTCCAGATTGACATCTCAAGTTGCACTAACAAATCAGAACACATGATTTTTTCAATTTGACAATCGTCGTCCGCCAAAGGTTCAAACAATTGAGTGACCTCATCTTCTGCCATGCATTTCTGAAAGAGAAAGCGGTTCGCGCCAAAATTAGAAGGCAATACTTAACAGTTTACCGATATACTGATCGCACCATATCGTTTAAGGTAGAATGCACATCGAGGACAGATATTGAGACTCTTAAACCTTTGTAATATTCTTTTGCCCTACCACTTTTAGGTCTCATTATATGGTTGATGGAGTAAATAATTTTTCACTGGCTTACTTTGGTCCAAATCGCGAATTTGTCCCCACAGAGACAACACAATAATGGTGGCCATTTTGAATTTCAAATATCGTTAATGACATGTTGAGTAATTTGTTTCTCATGTACCAAAATTTGCACGGTGACACCTGAATTTTATTCTTGGTAGTTTGCTTGAGGAAAGTTACAGCAAAAGTTAAGTCTTTCATTTTCGAGGCGCGAACCGAACATTAGATATGAAGCAAACAGCGGATAGCTGTCATAAGAGCTTAACATGCAATAAGGTACGATAAAAATTGCAAGAAGTTATGATCTGATGTGATCATGAAAATAAAAACTGATGTCAGGTTTCACCAAACCAGCGAGAACATCCGTCACAACACAAGTGACACTTGCCATATGTACTCTCCTAAATCACCAAATATGGGAGATGCTCATGAATATTCATATTAGCACTGCCATATTTGGTGATGGGCTGGGTGATAAAGTAACGTTTTAGGTATCTTGGAAAGGGGCTACTCTGAGGACAAGAATGGGTGATTCTCACAGATAAGTGTTACAGAGTTACACTGCATCAATTTACAAGACAAAAATCTTCGAACCAATTTCAATGCAACAACATTCTACATTTTTTCAGGTAGTTGGGAATGAGAGCATTCGAATAATAAGGAGACGAAGACAGTCGTTTGGAACCTGAGGAACCAGTGCAAAAGACACCACAAGAACATGGCAAAATTGAAGATTGTGTGAGAAAGGATGAAAGACCTACTGACCGAGTCACAGACAGACAGATAGATACACTGATGCCAGTATCGATGAACAGACATCCAGGCATACAGACAGACAGACAGACAGACAGACAGACAGACAGACAGACAGACAGACAGACAGACAGACAAACGAAGAAACAAACAAAATATAGACGGTCTAGAAAGACAAAGTCAGGCAGACAGATAGATAGATAGATAGATAGATAGATAGATAGATAGATAGATAGATAGATAGATAGATAGATAGACAGATAGATAGATATTAAATAGAAGATAGACATACAGAGAGATAGATATTGATCGACTGGTAGATCAATTGGTACATACATACATACATACATACATACATACATACATACATACATACATACATACATACATACATACATACATACATACATACATACATACATACACACACTCTGAGAGCATTGATTAAGGCAACCATCAGGAGCAAGCCGGTACCGTCTAGACACACAAAATCATCAAAGACTAATTATTGAATACTAACCAGAATAACAACCGAATACAAATCCTGTATCCGATCAGTTTGATTAGCTGCGGTGTACATAGTGGCCATGCCGCCTTCAGTAGCCATGGAACCGAATACGTCGCCAGCGTCAAGTCTTATTTCAGGCTCGTTCTCCTGGCCATGACAGCCGGTGAACGCCAGCAAAGTGATGACAAAAAGCATTGTCTCCATTCTGACAATAAATAAAAATGTAGAATATCTTCAAAGTGACACCTTCACGTCCACTTTACAAAGGGAATGAATGCTGTATGTTGGTGAACGGTCATGAAACACTGCGTACTTTAAAATCATGAAACTATAGGGTAGCTCGTTTGCAATTGAACTATGGAACTGAGAAAGTGAAACGGGATTGTTTTGAAAATTACATATCATTGCACAAATTTAAATTGTCTTTGTCATGAGCATTTGTTAGTGTGGCAACATCGAAACAAAAATTACGTGGAATTGTTTGCATGACATCAGGGAAAGTTCAAATCCTTTCGAATGTCCGTGTGTATAGATAGATGGGAAATACAAAAGTTGCGACACCGTCCCTCCACCCAGGGAGGGACGGTGGTTGCAAGAATGGTTTCAAAACTCGATAGTGAGAGGTAACGAATGCCGTACCTTACAGATCTTCGGCGCCAAATCTTGTGACAACGGATGCTGTCGGTTGCTATGCTTTCACTTAATTGTAATCCACTGTTTATAAAGTTTTCCGCCTGCTTACGTCATCACAATCACAGTTGGAGGACCGGTCCGTCCGCTGTCCGTATTAAAATCGACGTATGTTGATTTCTTTGAAAATGCCGTCACTTCACGAGGCTCAAATAAAACCACATTTTCTTCCGCTTCGTATTATCCTGAGTGACG
>LD355264.1:6940-34830 GCA_001465055.1 Ptychodera flava | reverse complement strand
GTTGGAGAACGCTGGCTTATTATCGTACCTGTCGCTAGCACCAACAGTTATAGCCTTGAGAATATAAAGAAAGAAAGAAAGAAATTTGTTTTTGTTGTGAAAATGATTGTGCATTCCGCTTGTAACTGTCCTTTCGATTGAAGCGTGGCGTGTATATTTTTACGATGAGTCGACAAATTTAAGTAACGATATAAACACAGCTGCAGAAATTTGGTTTTGTGTATAACCGAACATGACGTCAAACAGAGGCTCATCATCGTACTGTATTAGCATATTATGCTATTCTCATTTTAAATCTCAAGTTCTGAAGTCAGCAATTAACTGCCACATCAACATGGCTAATCAACAGTCTCACTGTATCATACATTGAACCACCCACTGCCACATCAACTGTCACACACTGACGCGCCAAATATAACATCGACTGCAACTCACTGAATCACCAACACGTCACATCAAATGACATAGTGACAAGCCAAATATCACACCAACTACAACTCATTCAATCATTCATCAACACGTCACATCGACAGCCAGACACGCAAAAATATCAGAAAAATTATCAATCATACATATTGGCATATTCACTCCTAACTCCTATCTGCTCTCCTTCCCCTGGAAAATTTAACAATACTGGGCTCAAACTAAGCTACTTCACATATTGACCTTTCACCTAAGGAAAACCTTATTCTTTTCACAGCGAAAATTGTCCCGGTGATTTTAGGCACGCCATTCCCTTCTCCCTATCCTCAACTTTTGTCACAGTCAATCGGCATTTCACAAACACTGAGCTACTTACACTTTCCACTCTAGCTGGCCAAACACTGCTTGCGTAGCCGTAGTCATTCCCTGCTGCAACGACTACCGGTATGTCATGGTAGTTTTGGATGGCTTCAATCAAAGCAGTTCCGTACAGATCGTTGTAAAATGAACGCAACGACATGTTGACAACTCCAGGTTTCCTTGGCCTTAGCAGTATTGACAATAGTCCTTCAAGTTGAAAAAAAAATAAACAACACAAAAACAAACAACACAAAAGGAGAAAGAAACGACGATGTGTCACTCTACAATAATTCCTCTTTACGTTCATGAGTGAACAAACAAATACAAATACATACATGTGTGTGTGTGTGTATGTATGTATGTTTATATATATATATATATATATATATATATATATATATATATATATACATATATATATATATATATATATATATATATATATATATATATATATATATATATATATATATATATATATATATATATATATATATATATATATATAATGTGTGTGGAGCTGTCTGTATGCCTATCTGTATGCTAGCTTGCACGTGTATCTGCGTGCACAGACCTTGCTGTACGGTTGTCGATGTGCCGGAGCCGAACGCATTCAACACCCGGACACTCCACAGGTTGGCGTTACGGGCGACGCCGTAAGTCTTCCCTCCAGCGATGCCAGCGACGTGCGTTCCGTGACCGTGGTAGTCCCATCCCTGACGGACAAGAAGTCGAAGTGCAGTTGTTGTTTTAATAGTGTTATTGTGACACTTCGACAATTATCTTGCGCAGACAAAATCACAAAACTGCCTAAGTGCCACTGGAAATTACTTTAAAACAATGCGGAATGTGTAGCCATAATCACCAACGAGGGCATTGCCCAAAAACCAGCCTTCCCCTTTTACAATCAATTTATACCGTAGTTATTCTGCCAGCGATCTCCTTGAAAACTGGAGATGATAGGCCAAGCAAAGCTGTAAGATCTGTCGATGCACGGCCACAAATCCTCCTGGGATAGATTTCCAGCGATTATTTCTATTTGTTTTGAAGAAAAAAATTACGAGTTCTGTAATACTCACCCCTTGGTAATAGTAGTCATAGTGATATTTTGCACGTCCTTCGAATTCAACGTGATTGTAAGCGATCCCGGTGTCGACGATAAAAATATTCGGTTTTTGAGGGCAAGCTGAAAAAAACGGTTGAGATTAGAATTTGATAGTTTCAGTCTTTACAGTCAGGATATATGTATGTATGTATGTATGTATGTATGTATGTATGTATGTATGTATGTATGTATGTATGTATGGCTTTCTATTTCTATCAATCTGTCTGTCCTATGTCAGTCTGTCTGTCTACCTGCCTGCCTGTGTGGATTGATGGATGGATTAGTATTTCCCCCATGCAGAGTTTCTGTCTCACTTTTAAATGCCATTGTTGACACAAATCAGTGGTACAAAGATACATACGTCGGTTGCCGTTGCTTTTGATTTTTCTCCACTGACCACCGATATAGCTTGGATAATCACAGGTTGCGGAGTATCTATTGTCTAGTGGCAGTGTCCTCTGATTCACACGATCGTGTCCCCACTGGTGGATATTGGCAGTGATATTGTAAACTTCCTGAAAGAAACCAACCTCTGGCATGGCCACCACCTGGCCGAGAAATGAGAAGACTTTTGGTCAATTGTATACGCAAATTCACGTGACAATTTCATCGAACTTGAAGAGTTCGACTGCTGATAAGCCTTGTTCTCTCTCTACTACCTCCATGTTCTCTCCCTTGCCGCCTTGAGAGGACATACCAGAACGAGAGAGTGAAATGAAACACACAAGTAGCTTGTCCTTATGGCCGTGTAAACATTTGCATATATTTGCATATATTTTAATATGACAAAAGCCATTTCGATACACTTAAGTATAAGCTGAACTCTTGTTGATATCGATTTTTTCAGGATGGGCAATTAAAGGTATACAGTCACCTGTAATCCAAACATGCCCATATATGGTCAAAGGGGCGTTCCTTGTTTTCAAAATGCCCGTGTGGGGGCGCTGTTTTTAAAAAAGCGGCCACCCGCTTAAAATCTGTGATTGGTCAGATTTTCTCTTTCCATGGTAACTGTGGCAAAATTGGAACAGATGACAGTATACCTTTAAGAGCAGTAAATCTTTGTTCACTCGGTGCCTTGGTAACGTGAATCTCATATATCAAAACCTGCGTTATTTCGATATTATTAGGATTTTGGTTTTTCACCTTGGCTAGAGCTTCGTCGCTGAAAATAGAGAGCTCAACTTGTACCAGCAAATCAGAACACATGATGTTTTCAATCTGAAAATCGTCGCCAACCAAAGGCTCAAGTAATTCATGAACTTCTTCTTCAGACATACATTTCTAGAAAAATAAACAAACAAAGCAGATAAATAAATAAAAACGAATAAATCAACATAAACAAAAATAAATCCATGGATGCAAAATTAAA
This sequence comes from Ptychodera flava, assembly GCA_001465055.1. Lineage (NCBI taxonomy): Eukaryota > Metazoa > Hemichordata > Enteropneusta > Ptychoderidae > Ptychodera > Ptychodera flava. The sequence goes on along the minus strand of LD355264.1, from coordinate 31,570 downwards.
TAACGAGAGTTTACAATATTCGGAATTGTATGACTTGCATCCTGATGAAATAAATTAATCGGAAATTGTATCCATACATTTCGGTTTTTGAAGAATTTCATGGGATGCAGGCTGTTGAGTTGAGCCATGCAACAGATGCTGGAGAGAGATTCGGAGATATGGACCGACAGCGCAGATAGTAGGTAGGCACATATGACGGGGACACCGTGCAAAGTCAAGACTGCCGGTCAGTCAGTCAGTCAGTCAGTCAGTCAGTCAGACGGAAAGAAAGGCGTAATAACAGACAGACAGACAGATAGCAAGTCGTATCATAGACGCAATCGAGCAGACGATGTAACGTCACGGACTTTGCACAGATCGTCACAGAGAAAGTATGACAAAGAAGACGATGTTGTTAGACAAAGAAAGTTAGAAGAGCAGATGATAAAGATTTCGTTTACAAACAAGCAGGTCACCTGGGAAGAGAATAATAAGCAGACAGAAAGAAGAAAGAAAGACAGACAGACAGACAGACGGAAAATAGTATAGGCTAGGCATCAGAAAAAATCGCCTACGAGCAGAACGATAAAGAGACAAAAATACAAGAAGCAGGCATACTGTTGTGCTCGACAAATAGACAGGCAGAGTAAACTGTAGCATACCAGAATAACGATTGAATATAGATTAGGTATTCTATCTTTGGCGTCCGGGGCTCTGTACAAACTTGCTCCGGCTCCTCCACCGCATGTAGAACGAAATATTTCCTCAGCGTCGAGTACAATATCAGGAGTGTCGTCTTGCGACAAACATACCCAGATATTGGCGACCAGGAAGATCAAAACTGAGAAAAGTTTCAACATTCTGTGGAAAGAAAACAAAAAAAGCATGATTTTTACAATTATTTTTCTTCCAGCGAAATCCAAACTCAAGATTTAGTGTAACGTAAGTCGACTTGTCAATCTGCATATGTCAGTTCTCTCTCTCTCTCTCTCTCTCTCTCTCTCTCTCTCTCTCTCTCTCTCTCTCTCTCTCTTCCAAGTCTGTCTGTTTTTCCGAGTGACTGGGAGCTGAGCTGTAAAGTATAGATGACTAATCCATAAAGTCTAAACAATAGTATTTTAATGCAAGGAAAAGAATGAACTTCAGCAGTGTTTGGTAAACGAACAGGATGCCAATCTCTTGAACGTCCCGTCCTTCTTTGCGTAGCATATATTGGTGCAAGTTTCATCAGAGTATAAGTATCTGGCTGGAAATCACAAAGTAATTATTCAAATATCATTGAAATATCACGTAACAGCAAAGTTTACACAAACAAACACATAGAATTGGATCAACCATACATCACCCATATCTTGTATGATATTCAGTGATTGCTCTTTCATATTCGAACTCAGAACCAGCGATATCTTTTGCTCATACAGCAAAGTTGTTGGTGTCCTAACCACTTCGCCACAGAAGCACCTCAAAACAAAGTGATCTAAAACACATCAACACAACGATATACCAGTCAGTGAAGCAGAATAGAATATAGGAATACTCTACCTTGTTGATGTTCGGCAGCAGTGTCGCTAGTTTGTTCACAATTTCCATGATTCCATCCGATTTCAATCCCATTTTTAACATTTTCTGGGTATTTTCATTAATCTCCTTGGTCGTATGGTCAGTGCCTAAGACACGCCCCCTGTAGGTGGAGATCAGCAGAGTTGGCCTTCTGTTCAGGTGTCGCCATGATGCAATTCTGAAATCATTAAAAAAAGTTATATGTGTAGAATGATGATGGGAGTCCTAATAGCTTTTACAGATTTTACTTTTACTGATTTTGGTACAGCCAGTTCAGAATCTGTATTCAGATTTTGTTAACTTTAGTGCTGTAACTATATTTGCGCCATACTGCAATGAAGTGTCAAATCGATGTTTGTGTGTATACATAGAAAAATAGACTGCTTCAAATTTAAATGCCAGTTTCATAGAGTTACCTGATAACGCAGGAAGGCCTGTGCTGTAATTTGTATCATTTGGTTGACTGACGTCACAATATGTCGATTTTTCCAAGACATTTTTGTGCTGGGGAAATTGTTCTTTAACTATGAAGAATCTTCTGTACAAGAGATATCCGATGGAATCGTTCCCTTTTGGCGTTACAAACGTGAGGGACTCCAACCCTCTCTCGTCGTCACTTACAGTTTGGTACATCGAGAGTTTCTTTCATGCGTAGACAGGATGCGCTGGATTTCATTGCAACGTGATTAAGCCTATTGTGGGATGAATGAATAAAGTTCAAGTCTTATTTTTAAGATCCTCGGTTTTTTTTGTAAAACTACAAAGCATTTAAGAGAAAAACAACGAAACTTCAACGTGTGGATTCCCAAACAAAGAATATTTCCAATGGTATCAAGTTTACACCATTCTCAAAGCTGTGACTGATGCTTTGTGGTACGGTGTGTGCCTGGAGTGAGGGAGCTAGCATAGGAAAGGTATACGACATTTGTTCCGTGGTTTTGACTCGATCTCCGCCACCTGCGGATTTTTGGTCAGGGAGTGTTGATAAATGTAGATGTATGACGCCTGTTTTTGCTTGCAGTATGATTTTGACTCATCATCTTGTATAAAGTGTTGCATTTTAATGCAGGTATTAGGGCCTAAATGTAGACATGTGACCTCTGATATAACGGAAGAGTTTAGAGTTTGTCTTTTGCAGTTTAAACTGTCAAGGGTACAGCTGTAACCAAATTGGCAGTGAGTGGCTACCCCCTTGGGTATAATTGTCTTAATTATAAAACTCGTAAAGCGCCAGTATCTCAAAAAAGTGTCTTCTTCCTAGGATGGCATCTCACTTAACTATAACTGAAGATAGATATAGCAACTATCTTTCCTGTCTTCTACATCTCATCTTTGCAATCTGTTTTATTCCAATGCTGCTGTGAATATTGACAGGCGCTGTGCTTTCAGTTGTTTTCGGGCATGCGCAGTTAAGCGCCAAAGTTTTCTCAAGTGCCACGCTGTCACACGTTTCGTCAAAAGTTTAAAAAAACCGATGAAGAGAAGCGTGCCGGGCAATATAACTATTCGCTTCAACACTTACGGTAAGTATTGCCCCAAGCTAACCATGTGTGGATTTATCGCTAATTAAATAATGTAAAGACTTTTAATGTATTCACAGCAGAGGACTGTTTGTCGGCGGGCATAGATGGAAGTATAGCTGGAAAACAACCGGCAGGGTTTAATTTACCCACAGGCACTCGGAGTGTTCAGTGTTCGGTGCACAGTGACATGCACTCCGAGCGCCTGTGGTTCTACCTACCATTCATGATGGTATCTGTATTCAAAAAAAAAAAAGAAAGTTTAAACGTTTGCTCAAACTTTCCTAAACGAAACTTCAAACCATTCTCTGTCAAACATCAAGAATAAAAATTAAGGGTCACCGTGCAAATTTTTGGCGTTACAGAAAAACGATCAGCCTAAATTTACCGAAAGTTGAAATTTTTAAAATGGCGACTGTTCACAAGTATAGCTCTATCAGGCAAAGGAGAATTTCCGATTTTCAAAAAAAAGGGTATATTTAATCTACAAGCTTCAAATGAACGCACACAAGTAGCTTGCCAACGAACAATTGTAAAACTTTGAGATCCTGAATCTGTCCCCAAGGTCTATTCTAGCTTTACTGATACGTCTATGATCTTGTGGAACGTCAACTTTCATCACATGTAAAGCTTTCCGTGGGTACAATATATTCCCGATGAAATATTTCCCGCTAAAATTGTGATATCTCGACAACTTATGCACTGGAAAAAAAATGTTCTTGACCTTGTAAAAAAAATTGTGTTTCCGATATGCCATCCCAGTTTGGCGAAATGCGAAAGAAGCCGCATCCTCCTAAAGCTGGTGCAGCTCTGTACAATTGAGTTAGAATTTGAAAATAATACATGTTCACCCTGTTTTTGTATTTTTAAAACTCTCTGATTGTATTGAAGTATAAGAGTTCTCCAAAAGTCGAATACACCCTTTGGTATGAATGACTGTGGCATGTTAGGAAGCGCCTCGGTCGGCACATATCATGCTAGTTCATCATGAGTCCCTTTCAAGAAGCCAGCGTTGGTGGCGATGCAATCACACACACACACAAAATTGCGATGAAAAGACGCCTGCTCTACATATAGGAACTGGATGGTTATTTTTGTCCTCCAGTTGTATAGAGCCGCAAATTTAAAAGGACCCTTTAGACCTTACACTAATCACTGCTGGCACCGACATACATCGGTTTTATCTCACTTACTCACATGCAGTCATCGATCTCTCTCACGAACTCGTTTCAACACGACAGCAGACTTCATATCTTTTCACACAATTTATTTTATATAGAGAGTTTGATACAATAGTGAGCTTCAAGTTTTGCGCTTCAAATTTTTAGCTCAGGTCAGTGTTTAGTTCTGACACAATTTATTTCCGACTTAATGTGTCATACGTTTTTTTTTCGTTTCCCATACTGAGTACATGTAAATTTGTATAATCGATGTAATATTTATTGATACTTGTACAAAACTGCACTTAGGTTATGTACAGGTGATACTACAGCGCTCTGTGGCCGACTGTTTTAAGGGATACAGTCGTCGGAACTGCGCTCAAAGGTCGTATGGGACACATACTACCAATGTATAAAATACTGTATCCAAAATACGATGGTGATTGATGAAAGTTAAAACATGTCTGTCATAATCTACATCGTATAATTTAAATGTTGCAGCTTTGATGATGAGGTGCATCTAGATATCATGCGAGAAATACATTGTTTGTAAACAAGAAACTCGCACAGGCACAGTTCTGACGACTGTTTCGCTTTAAGGTAGTATGCACCTCGAAAGTGAAAGATTAAACTTTTGCTCTAACTTTCCTCAAGGGATGTTTCAATCATTCTCTTTCAAAATCAAGAATAAAAATAGGGGGTCACCGTGCAAATTTTGGTACTAGAGAAATAAATTACACAAGATATTACCGATATTAGGAATTCAAAATGGCCGCCTTCCCTGTGTTAACTCTATTGAGAAAAATAAAAAATTTCGAATTTCGAAAAACTAAGCCGGTGAAAAGTTTTCTTTCACCAAGAGCTTTAAAATGAACCCCCACGGCTCCACGGTTACTTCCCACTAACTACCTGTCTTCGGGAAGCAGCCAATTGCCCGGACAAGAGACCTTGGCAAGCGAAGATGTCTTGTAAGTATCAGATACTGCGCTGAGTTACGAGTTTAAAACTTTTTATCTCAACATGACTTGGGAGCAAAACATACAATACTTTTCAATTCGGTGCCGCAATTCAGTGTATGGCAAAGACAAGGAGAAACTTATGTGTGGTATATGAGACAGTAGTTAGCAGTCCCGATTCAACTGTAGCTAGTGTGCGAAGTCTACCACTACACCGTAGGGCACTCAGTCTCCAACGCTTTCTTGTTTTCCTTGTTCGTTTGTTTTTTGGTTTGTTGATGAATAGGCCTACAGACATAGAGTAAATAACAACACAGCGCTGAAACATGAAGATGTATATTTGTTTGAAATAAAACCTCATGTAAAATGAAAGCCAGAACAGCAAGCACACATGACACTTTGCTTGGACAAATACTTTGAAGTAGGCAGAGGAAATTATAGCTTACTTGAATGTATTTGTCCGGTAGAGTGATAGATCGGGGCAGAGTGTGCTATCCGTGCAGTTCAATATTGTTGTGCACAGCGGAATAGACCGACCACAGGTGAATTAGGTTCCCTGTAAGCCTTAACTACCCTAGGAGAAGATTGACAAGACGACTCTTCCGTGGCTGTGTACGTGAAGTAAAGTTGATTTTAATAAAAGTCCCACTTTTGCTCTATACTGTGATACATACATACATGTGTATTTGTTTTGTGGAGGGACCGTGGTGCTGATGATGATGATGATGATGATGACCGTGGTGATTTGTCGCAACCGAGTGCCTGTAGGCCTACTGTGTCTTGAACAGCAAAGAACAATTAAGGGTAGGAACGTCGTCATCTCTACATCTGATTTTATTTCAGGCATATTGAAGCAGCCATACCGCGATACCGTGCTGTCATTTCTCTCATCAACCAAAAAAGTACAATTTTGTAACACTGTGGAGTAAATGAGAGAGTGTGACCTTTGACCTAAAATTGTTCGCGAACTCGCATGCGCACATTAGATAGGTAAACCTCCCTGACATTTCACAGCGCCAAATTTAAATTGTGTTGAAATTCTTACTTTTGCAAGTTTTGCGACCGTGAAGGCTTGTGTTTGTCTTCAGGAAGACCATGCGGTGAACCCTTTCTGAACTGACACATATATTACAGTGGAGGCTTAGTTTGGTTAAATCACGGTCGTGGTACTTAAATCAAGATCACGTTATCATGGCCGATTGCAAGGGTCATGCAGTGGATGGACTTTCTTTTGTTGGTAGCTCCTTGGACCTTGGCTCAAGTGGGGATGGTAACGTAGGTACTATTCTGTATAATATGTAAACGTGACACGCGTAATAATCTGTTTTAATATTACATGGTTCGGTATTTCGGATAGGATAACAGTGAGACTGTGTACATGTACTGTGCAGTAGCTGGGGGTTTTGCCAGGGGTTGTCGTCCGACCCTCGACCCCGGCCAAAACCTCGACTTGCTGTACTGCAGCTAGTACCGGAAGTGCTGTCGTCGTGCCACAGTTATGCCCAGACATTGTACAAGCGTCAACGTCTTGTCATTATTAGAAACAAAGGATAGTTTCCTAATCAAACAAGGTGTTAATTGTTCACTCTTCATTTGCATCTCATTAAGTAAGTCCAGGCGGACTGATGCACTGTAGCCTCCATTGAATGTGACTGTAAGTTGAGGCTTCTAAACACCAAGGGCAAAACAAGCAAATAATGTTTTGTCGTCTACAAAAACGATGTTGATGATACCATGTACCGCAGTCCTTTATTTTCTTGCTTATTGAAGTCCCTCTGATCATAGAGCTCCTTTTGTAGCTCGGTGCTCAGATTGAGATTCTCAAGGCCTCTGTTTTGCTAAACAGCTTCTGATCTGTTGTTACCTACAGGGTTGACCGTTCTCCACACAGGAATTTTTAGGGGTGGGACACCCCTCTCTTTGTTTTAGCAGTCTATTCATAATGTTGGCAACCATAAATAACATTACATTTTCACAATGAAACAATATGTAAATTAGGCATTGTTATGTAAATCAAATGGCCCCCTGTTTTTCCAAGCTGTTGAGCACAATATGTCCTATTTGCCCTTGTCAGTCACTAGGTCTGCCTAAAGCTGAATCATGTGTCAAAAATGATCAAGACTGAAGCATTGTACTCTCCCTTCAGTGTAGAGTTCTAAAATATTAATTTAAAAATAATTTTCAGATGCATGAACAAACAAATCAGTTGCAGACCCAGCAATGATAATTATTCAAAATATTGCTGAGTCAGCAGTTTTTTTTGGACGTCATTTTGTGAAGAAAAAAATAATCGTGCAATTTTATCTAGAAATACAGCATGGTGACATCATTCTTACAATAGATTTTTCAACGTGGTTTCTTGTACTGAGTCTTTTGTGAAACTAAGTTTCGAAAAAATACCAATTCGACAAAGATGTCTTCTTGTATTTTCTACATGGGAACAGCACTGCATTACCCATGGTATATGGTTATAGGGTAAAAAAGACTCAAATTACTGAAGTTTGTGTATGTTAGTAACCTTGGTAAAAAATCAGGAAAATGACTCTGTGAATATGTGCGGGGATGTAGAAAATTGGTTACAGGCCGTAAACAAGGTATAGGCAGTCACATCATATGAGCACGTTCAGGTAGAATGCACCTCGGGGACAGATATTCTGGCTCTCAATTTTTTTCAACTCTTGGAACTCATTTTAACGCTCTTGGGGTGAGAAAAATTTTGAACGTCTTAATTCTTTGAAAATTGAAAATTTTGTTTTCCCCCATATAGTTAAGATTTTGAATTTCATATGTTGGTTAATGTTCAGTAATTTGTTTCCCCAGTACTAAATTTTGCACGGTGACCCCTTATTTATGTTCTTGATTTGGTAAGAGAATGGTTGAAAGTTTCATTGAGGAAAGTTTGAGCTAGTCTTTCACTTTCAAGCTGAATACTACATGTACCTCAAGTGTGTGCATAATGTCTTGAATTTTTGCTACACTAATAATTTTCACACCCAGCAAATTTTAGCAGATAACTGATTGTTTTGCTGGCTGCCGCTATTTTCTACATCTCTTTAAAGTTTGTTTGTGATTGGTAAATGAATGATCACTTATAAAGAGTATAAGGGGCCCACCCTACTGTCTATGGATCACTCGGTAAATTGGCACTTGCCTATTGGTTTTCAAAATTGTTTGTATGCCACAAATCTGGTTGAAGACTGACCTAAATTTTGTGAGCAGTACAACCAATGTAGTGTACTGGGCCTGATAATTGTGAGAAATGTGTGTCCAGAAGGAAAATAAATGTTTGATCGTATCAAGTTAATTTGATGTATTGATTTTTTTTTATAATTCTATTGTGTATGCATTTATGGTGTGTATATAGCATTTTCATTGAGTAAACAATCTGAAATGAATGACAGGAAAGTTTTCTAATGTAATTATTCAGACAGGATATGAAAGAGAAGAATGGACTCAACCATTGTGAGCAAAGGTGGAGAAGAGGGAATGCGGTGGACATGAGATGAGATGAGATGCAGATATGGACCAAACCATTTTTGGAAAGGGTCATCAACCTTCATCTGATGGAGTAGTGAAAAGCAAACTATGTGGTTTGGCACTGGGAGCAACCATTACTGCAGAGGGTGTAATGGTGTCAGTCGTATCAGTTCAAAAAGGTGAGAAGATAGGAAAGTTCTTGAAGTAAGATTTATTAATTAAAAGACTGGAGCCTCGTGTGAGTGACCCTTGTCACATCTAGATAAATCTAAATACACAAATATATCAACAATGTCAGAAAACTCCAATGAATTATTCAATTAATGTTCTTATTTAGCATTTCACACCCCTCGACTTGAATTTATCGATTGCTTTTAAGTCGTTGTAAACTTTGACATATTAAAAGGAGCTTTCAAAAATTTTCTATTGTTGGTTTTAGGGGTACATGGTAATCGTATTGATCAGATGACATTTGAAATGAAGGTGACAATTTAGTGATCTTTTCAAATTATTTTAGTAATTTTTGTTCCTCATGAGAAGTTATTTATGCAGTACAGCTCACTGGAACATGTTGAATTATTAATCATCAGAGCCATACTCACACTTATTGTGTACACAAAATAAAATATGTTGATGACATAATTTCTAGTATGTACCATAATTTATGTCATTGAAGCATTTATTTAATCTGCAAGGATTGGAGTGAAATAAATATTTGACCACTTACAGTTTAGTTTGTTTTGTTGAGTAGAACAACATGAATAGTTGCTCACACGAAATTCATCTGAAATAATTTGGAAACAGTGTGACTTCCCATACACATATTTGTGAATCAAAATCACCCGTTATCCACTGGGAACATCAAAGTACCAGTAAATGTTTTTACTCTTTGCTGACCACAGATATATACTTGAAAGGATTTGAAAACTGTCATGGAAATATTTACCGCTCGTTGAAATACAGGGTACACTGAGTTTCAGATTGGCTACCATACCAATAACATAATATGGAATGTTGTGTAATGTTTTTTGTCACGCAGGTTGTATGAAGTACAGTGTACATAATCATTGCTTCTCACTGTGTTTTGATTGTAACAGTCGGTCTTTATAAGTATGCATAGTGAAAGCCTATTCAATTGTGAATATATTTGCAATACAGTGGATGATAGTTGACTTCTGAAAGCTAAAATTGTTTCAACAGAGGTGGACATTTTGTTGTTAGATTTTGTGAAATCTTTCTGTAATGTGCTTGAATGTATGAGAAAAGTGTACCAATTGCAGTTCTTTCTTGCCTGTCTGTGGCTATCTTTGACATCATTTTTTATCTGTCTCTGTGTCTCTGTTTGTGTCTAGGTTGTTGACTGTCTATGCCAGTGTTGATCAGAACAGTTTTAATTTCCCAATCATGGTACTTTCTGTCAAATGTTAAGAACTTTGATTTCCATATGAGTTTGAGAATATGTGTTTGTGTACAGGTATATATGTTGTGTGTGTGTGAGAGAGAGAGAGAGAGAGAGAGAGAGAGAGAGAGAGAGAGAGAGAGAGAAGACAGGCAGGTAAACAGACCATTATGACAGACATGTCAAAATAGACTAAGAATGTTAATGTGTCATGATTTCTGATAACAGCTGTTTAAATTGGCCATGAAACTTTTATATCACTGCGTATTTATGCCATACTACAAACTGTGCTAACTGGAGTGGAATGACAACAGAATTTACTGCCTTATATACCGGTACATCAGTAAGCTGTAATATCTGTGATAATTTTGAGCACTGCTGTGTTAAATGTTGTGAGAGATTTTACTATGAAAGAGAAATGATGTCTGTCAGAGAGTTTGAAAGTAGGTGGTTCATGTGACATTGACTTTGACATTGACTGTGACGTATTGGTACTCTTACTTTTTATTTCTGCAATCACTCAGCCTGGGGAAGTCAATGTTTTTGCATAACAATAGATCTGAATGGGATGAACCATTTAATCATAGGTAAGTCTGTCAAGCTCTGACAGCAAAGAGAATCAGGTATTTTATATTGAGCCAGAAAATCAGTGAAGAAAAAGCATATTTTTTCTGTTTTATTAAAAATATGTTAAAATTTATTTAAAAAGTTTAATTTTCAATATGCAGTAGGAGAGATGCATTCTTCATCAGTTTTGAACAACCACCCCTCTGCTAAGATGGAATATTCCCATTCTGTGTGCTTCTTGCCTTCAGTGAAAGATGCCATACCAGGTACTGCGATACCACTGGGATACGTGACTCCACAATTCGCTGGAATTTTTACATGCTGAGGAAAATACTGGGAAAATGTGTCCTGAACTGCAGAAAAACTGAGATTGTCACTTAAATATTACTTCCAAGTCAGCCTGCACATCAACTCCAACATTTTGGATTAATCTGTTTGTTTTTACAAAACTGGTGAGTATCTCTATAAAGTCAAATTTACCTAGGTTTTGTGTCTTGCAAATATTCAATGAACTCTTGTAGCCGTCTTTTACTGACTGATTATCATCAGGGAAAAATGATTTTATTTCAAGAATTCCAAATTTGGTGTTCTACAGATAGCAAAGGTAAAAACCTGGATTTTACAGATGAGCAATTATCAAATTCAAATTGTTTTTTGAAAGACAGGTAAGCATTGAAATAAAAATAGAAAAAATTGGTTGAATAAAACGTTACTCTGATATTTACCATGACATGCCGTGAATTTCAAGTTAAAAGGTGTGAAAGTATTCTTAATCTTATCCTGATCTGCCAGGGTGATATAGTTATCAGAATTTTGATTTCTTACGAAAAACAACTTTTCACTATGTACGGAGATGTTCACTCTCGATAGTATAGCACCCGTAGAGAAGAGTTGTGCCGAAATAGCCCTTTAATGTTTTATTGACATGCCCTGTTTTCCAAAATGTTGTGAAAATTCTCATCAAGTCCAAGGTTAAGACTGAGACTGCAGTATTATGAATGAAAGGAAATTTCCAGTGAAGAGTTCACCGTTTTATTTATTCAATACATGTACACAACTGACATATTTGTGTGCAGTAAATAATTGCTTTGATGACAGTCATAAAATTGCGAATTCTTTTCAGAATATTTTTGGTCAACACAGCAAGGCTTGCACTGTACATTTTTCTGACAATTTGGATTTTCTGTTTTCCAACTCACAAAGTCATCAATCTACGAAAAAGGACTTTGTTTCATCCAGGGTTTACATTTACTTTCTATACTAAAATGATAAAGTCACAATTTTCTACTCTTAAAGGCCAGGGGTTTGATCCAGGGGATGAAGTTTGTTCTTGAAATTGTAATCTAGCAAGTAAATTTCCTGGCAGGACAATCTGTCACCTGACACAGGCGTTTTAAGATTGTATTGTTTTTCCCTACATCAAATAAAACTCCATTTTAGGTATACAAAACAGCAGTAAGAAAGAAATTAATCATGTGCAATATTTTCCGTTACAAAGTTGAATTGGCCTGTGTGTACTGATACCCTGGTGCACATACATCTTTTTTCCATCCTTGAAAATATACTAACATCAGTAATTGTTTAGAAAATATTATGTCCTTAACCCTTTGAGTGCCAACGTCAATTTTCTCCCCTTTACAAAATAAAGCCTAGTCAATTTTTCTCTGATTTCTGCCAAAGTTTTGATGAAAGATTGTAGCCAATAAAATATGATGTCCATTTGGTCCAAAATTATCAAAAAAATTCATAAAAATTCATAATAATTAGCAAAATGTGGCAGTAAAATTTTGGTGGGAAAAATTACTGCGCTCAAAGGGTTAAATACTTTTCCAAAGTTGTTTGCACTTGATCGTTCATAGCTCAGTCAGTAAGGTTTACAATCATAAGCAAAAGGTGGTTGGTTGTAGACCCAGTTATTGCCAAAGTCATGGACTCATTTTCAGAGGATGGTGAGTTCGAGACTTGGTTTTGTGCCGGTGTCATTGTTTCTCAATTTGGCAATAAGTATTACCTCATTCTGTAAATGGGCTTCTTTGCCATGACAACAAGTTACCATGACTACTGTCTATCTGAAGTAAGATTTAACGTTAAATTTTTACTAACTTCAAAGAATTTTCATTCTTCCTGTTTTCTACTCGTCCATCATCCTGTATGGTGTATTTTCAGAGATGAAAGGTCAGTTTTTGTGTCAGTGTTTTGCTTTTCAGAGTTGCTATCAGGTGAGAATGCCAATAGTGATATTTTCTATAGTGCTATGAAAAATGTTACAGTTAAAACAAAGTGTATAATTTATCATGAAAAATACTTTAATGATTATATAAAAAAAATAAACAAGTTCAGTTTTTGCTTCATAGAGTTACTGTCTAGTGAGAACGCAAAATTGAAATATTTTCAGTAGTGCTACAAAGCATACATGTATTAATTATTACAGTTAAGACCAAGAATATAATTTATAATAAAAATTACTTAAATGATAATATCAAAAAATAAGTAGTAAGACTATAATTCAAAAACGCACGATAGATTTTGATCTTTACCACTGAGAAATCTGATTGCAATAGGCCAGCCACTCCTGCTAATGAGAGTTTAATATTTTAGACTTTGACATGTTTGACATCCAGGCTTCACACTTTCCGTGAAAACATCACACCCAGCCTGAATAAACTTGATAATTCAATTGATTTTTCTATAAATACACCCATCAAATTGATGTGCTGTTACTGTTTTGTGTACAATATTATATCAGCTGCCAATTTTGTGCTTTCCTCTCAATGCACTTTTTATTTTCATAATTAACGCCAGCACCACATGCATTAACTCTTACCTTCAAACAGAAAGCCTTTACAGTAAAGAAAAGAAATTACGCTAGTCTATTTTCATTTTCCATAAATTGAACAGTATACTTTGCTTTTGGACAATACTTCATAGAACAATTACATAATTTAAAACAATATTCAGAATTGCATTCCAAAAAAAACCAGTTTCCTATTCAAACTTTCCTGTCATCTACTTTTTTCTCAATATGAAACAGCTTTTTGATCAGGAAGTTATTTTTAAAGTCTGCATTTGTACACTGTTCGTGTAGCTTACACTTAGTTTTTCAAAATTGGCAGCTTACGTAGTGGTAAAATTGGCAGTGTCACCCAATCTTATAATAAATCGCAGTGTCATAAATAATTACGAGATTGAGTAATGCAAACAATAGGCATCAACAAACATTGAGCGAAAACGAAAAAATACAAACACATTGTCAGGTCCATGAAAGAAAAACGTATAGACTTCCTAAATCAAAAAGTAATGTCAGGTGTTTTGAAATACTGATAAACATGAACATCGAAATTTTTTTTTTTCTCGCAAGAGAAAACTCTGATTTATTTTTACTTTCTGTCTCGATGTGTTTACGTATTCTTTCTTTCCTTACCATGCACTGCAGATCCTGTCTGTAGCAGTGCATATCCATTTTTGAGCAGTTAAAGTAGCAATTACTGTAATGTGATTGGCTGATTGCACTTTGAAGGGACAGGTTAATGTAGTGTGTTATCAACAATTTGAAGAAAAACAACTTTCACATTTTCTGCAAAATTTGTAATTTTTTGACTTGGAAAACTACCATTTTGAAATAATTATGTCCATGAGACTTTAAACGGGCAAATTTGACTAAAATGAAACCGATAGAAAGGCAAAATTTTGAAAGAAGGAATAATTTGTTGTGAAATTTCCACACACATGCAAGTTACCTGATATAGGTAGTGGATAATGAAAGACAAGACTTTGGTTTTAAAGTAATGATGATAGCAGCCAACAGTGAGTAATCTTTAAGTAACTCTAATGGCCATTCTATCATGAAAAGATATCCACTCTGTTGGGATACGACTGGGTACTGACATCTTTACTCAGTGAGTTGCCTCTGTCGACTCTGATCACTTCAAATCTGAGGAATTATAGTCTGCTGCTTGGCTTGCTGTCTCTCTGAGTTTCCAAACCAATCCCTGTCTCTTTCCAGTCCTCACCTTTTGTAACCTATAAAACTTCAATCAGTCTGATGAAATTGTCTTCACGGAAATTCTGCTGAATAATTCAAGTCCACTCTCCGTCTTTATATGTGATAAACGTGGAGAATATAGAGCACAGTTTTAAAAATGAATGAAATATGCATGAGTGCTGACAATTTTTCTAAGGTGAGCAATGATTTCTGTGGTTGTAGAGTTACTATACCAATGTAGTTGACACATGAGAGAGAAATAGTTTTAAAATTTTTTATATTTGTATATGATATTGATATAATTGATATATTAATAACATTTCTATATTATATAAATATTATATAATGTTTTTTAACATTTGTTAAAGCTTAATCCTTTTGCCACAAATGTTGAGACAGTCCTATTGTTTGCTGTTGCAAAGTTGGACTTCTGTACTGGAAAGTTGAGGTTGAAAGGGTGACAGGCTTTGTCAAATTTGTTAGTCATCTTTAAATATGAAAAATTGTGCTCATACTAACAGTACTAATATTAGGACATCACAAATTGCAGTGTAATTTTAGATAATGACCCAAAATTCAACTTCAAGTAATTAATTGACTTTATATTACATCAGTAAAAGACAGTCATGACTAGCAATATTAAAGCTCCATATTCCAATACATGTATGTCCATGATTTGTGTTTTCCATCTTTCACTAAAACTGCAGTTTCTTGTTCTACACCTCAATCATATCACAAACCAAGTAATCCCCTTGTCAACAAAGCCTGTGTACATATGTACCCTCAAATGTTGACAAGTATTATAAATTCAGTCTGGACTCAATTACATTTATTGACAACACGCTTGTGCATAGGTCTCAAAAAGATTTAGCTAATGATTTGGTTTTCAGCATACATTTGTACATGTATTGTAGAGACAATGTAGTGAGAACATGTTTTTTGCTTTATAGAAAAACAATTATGAAAATATTACCAAAATATTACAGATATTGTCCACTTGAGATCAATTCACTGTCTTATAACCGTTCATGGCATACACTGTTATTATTGACAGATTGAGACAAACAGAGAATCGTAGTGTACAAAGTTGTTCTTTATTTCTTCCATAAATAATCTCACCAATGTCATAATCATGCAATTGATTGTAAATTATACCTGTTAAGGTCCCAAATGGTGGTTGAAGTCTGCATTTGTTCTGTGTTATTATCATCTCACAGTCTTCTATAATAGGACACTCTGGCTTCCTGGTAAAATATCCGCCATGTAGTATGAGCTTGCAATTACCCACAATCCTTTGTAGCTTTCCTTGGTTGGTTCCCAGTGGTCATACAGTGTGCCACTGCATATCCTCACATTTCTGAAATAAAAATATTGGATTTCATTTATTATGCCAATGTATTCCAAGTGATTGAGCCCAAAGTTTTTACACAGTTGAACTATCTTGAGCCCCTTCCTGTGTGGCCTGGTCACTAAGTGTTAAGGTAGTACATGCTTCAAAAGTGAAAGACTTAAACTTTTGCTTAAACTTTCCTTAAGGAATATTTCAACCATTCTCTTACAAATCAAGAATTAAAATTAGGGGTCACCAAGTAAATTTTGGTACTTGAGAAACAAATTACAAACTTACCTATATTTGAAATTCAAAATGGCTGCCATCCCTGTGTTAACTCTATGGAGAAAAATACAATTTTTGATTTTCGAAAAATGAAGACCGTAAAATGTTTTCTTACACCAAAAGCTTTAAAATGAACCCCCACAAGTGGTAGATCAGAAAAGAATTTTAAAAGTTTGAGAGTCCAAATATCTGGTCCCAAGGCGCATTCTACCTTAAGTTAAATGCTTAAATGGAACAGTCATCCAAATCAAAGGTAAGTCTCAACCCCATCTGTAGCATAGTTAGATTTCAACTGTAGATGCACACAAACACAGTGACTCTGTACACTGTACAGTGCAATGTGATTTAACTGTGTGTGGTTTTAAGGAAATTGGATTTTCTATGTAAATAATGGCGTCTTAATTTAGCTTTGTGAACACACTGAGGTCTGACCACATTGAAAAGAAAGTATAGACATTGCGTAGAGCCATCACCTTTTGATTAGATTATCGTGCCTTGTAAATTGGTCAATAACGCAAACCACTGCAATGCCGCAGTCTCCAGGGTGCCGTGAAAAAAACCAGATGCACTTTAAAATTTCCTTTTGAAATGTTTGAACCATTACGTTCTTACAAAAATACTGCAAAGACTTTGTGAAGATAAATTTGCAGTATGTTGCAAAGGTTACAGGAATTCTGTTATGTGAATTGGTTGTGATGTAAGCAACGTTAAAAGCTATTTTACTTCTATCTATTGATGTATTGTCCATCTTTTTTTGTTTGTAAAATGCATTTTCTTGTTTGACTCAGCTTAGCGCCCAAATCAGTGTTCAGCTTGTCAAGACAGCTTGTATGTGTACGGTAGTTACATCATACACTACACTCTCGCTACATGTGTATGTACTTATTGACAAATGAATGCTAGTATAGACAGGATTTCATTTGTCAACAACATTTATATAAATCTTTGATATCATACTTTAGGGAAAAGAATAAGTGTTACTTTTTTCTGGAAGAAAGTAATTTGTCAAAAGTTATAACAAACATTATATTTCTCTTTAATGATACGATCTCCAAGTGTTGTGCAGATTAATTCATCTTGTTTTTGAATGCTAATGGGGATAAGGTTAATTGATACAAAAATGCAGCAGATGGGCCAGTATTGGTAGTTTTTGATGAGTTTTTTCACAAGGTTTGCTTTTTTTATGTCAAATACAGGTTCCTGTTCTACACAGTATTCAGCTTGTCAACTCAGCCTGTACATGTGTAGACTGCATTGTTTTTGTTGACAAGTGAATGCTTGGCTAATGTGCAGCATCTCGGAAGCTGTTTTCTCCAATTGGTCGGCTGAATCTTACTGTTATAATTGAATAATACAAAAAGACTCGCTAAGTAGCTGTGAATAGTGACAATCGACCAATCAGATATAACTTCCAAGCCAGCTCAGTGCACATCAGCAGGGAATTCTAGTCTTGACAAGAATTCAAATGTTTACAATAACAGTGCATTCAGTAGAAAGACTGTGTTGATGAGCCAAATAGTATTTCAACAAGCTTCAAGAAGCAGAATAAGAACTTTTGGCTTACATGTAAAACAAAAACAACCATTGTGAAAAATCTTCAAACAATGCGGCTACTGGCCCACTACCATGAAGCATATTGACATTGCGTGCTGCGTACTCTTCACCATTAATTTTTATATTTAATTGGTTTTTCTGAGTAAATCAATGCTAATGGAGTTTAGTCTATATCAGTGTGTCCCAGGATCAGAAATAGTGTCTGCTTTTTTGACCATAACAGTAATAATGTCTAGCCAAAGTGACTCTGATTTCTCAGACCTGAATGTCAGTAAAACCAACCAGCAATAAATTCATATTACAGCAATAAACCCCACTAATGGTAAACCTCTAGGGGTCTTGTCTGGCCGATACATCAAAATGAAAAAATATAATGACATTTACGTTTGCCCTTATGGGGGAAGTCAGGTTGGTCTTGTTATGCTACATGTAACTCACCCAAGTACAATGTTAGTTGTTATAGAGACCAGGACTGGCAGATCCCTGGTTTATGGCTGCTGAAGATTCTAGATTAAATTTTAGTGTCAGAATGTCCTGCATGGCTGTATGGGGTATACTGAAATAATTGAACTTTGAGTATGGCTTTATGTAGTCTCTCTCTCACATCCCTTTGTTGGCTACACAGTGTGGCCCTCTTCTGCTCTAGTGTAATCAGTGAGGTCTTGCTTCACTTTTAGCCAGACTGTTTGGGGCACATCAATGTAGGTTGAAGCTGTGCATTAAACCCATGGGGCTGTGAGAGAGACGGCTGTGTCTTGTCGGTGTTTGCAATGACTCTACGGCAAGGGAATGGATAATAATTACATACACTCAGGGACACCTGTCCTTGCAGATACCCCTGTAATCAGGACACCTCTGTAAATAGGACACCTCTGTAATCAGGACACCTCTGTAAATAGGACACCTCTGTTATCAGGACACCTCTGTAAATAGGACACCTCTGTAATCAGGACACCTGTAAATAGGACACCTCTGTAATCAGGACACCTCTATAATGAGGACACCTCTGTAATCAGGACACCTGTGTAACGATACCTCTTTAATCATGACACAACTGTTATCATGGCACCTTTGTAATCAGGACGACTCTTTCAATCAGAGAAGAAAAAAAAGCCAAAAATAACAACTACGGTAGGGGAATTTTACCTATATGGGAGACATCTTTCTAGCACAGAAACTTTCTATTCCAATTCAAGACTTTCCAAGGTATCACTTTAACTGGGGGACTTTCCTTGGAGAAGCACATCAAATATAACCTTGAATGGATTTGCATTAGGACTGGTGTAGGTTCAGTACTGGCATTTCTTTAAAAGGTTGTATATTGTACTAGAGTGGAGAAGGTTCGAGAGGGGGTCCTGAGGAATTCTACAATATATGAATGTAGACACTTTTCATTATACCTGACAGCTGTGTTATTTGTACAACACAGGTTTACGATATCCACTCATCAAAAACATATTTCTGGATCTTACCCTGGTTTTGATTCTCATGTGAGTTTAAAACGAGCTTTAGATAGTTGACAATGAACAACCACATATAATGTAGCGTTGAGTTCCCAAACTTCTTGTGTATCATACATTTGTATATATTTTAACTATTCTAAAAGGACAACAGCTATAATTATTGATAAAACTTTGAGTATTTTGCTCTTTCATAAAAACAAATACATTTTCTATTATTTTTTATAAGGCATGTTAATATAATATTCATAATATTGAATGAAATCAATGAGACATGAATCCAATCCAGTCTAGACGAAAATTCAGAAATCAACAATTACATTTTACATCAGACACAATAAGGCTGTGTTGACATTTTAAACACGAAAACATTTTGACGTGCTCTAGGGAGAGAAAAAACCTGTAAATTGCAGACATATAAACACCACTGGAAAAAAAATCAAAGTTTACAGTTAATGGAGCTTTAATAATAGTCTAAATGCATTTTGAAAATACATTATTCATCAAATAATTTTGTAAGCAATATTAGTTTGACATCGATAACCCTAGGTTGGTTGTAGAATTCGTTTTTATTTTGTAATAATGACCTCAAATATTGTGTTCATGCCCTCTGACCTAAATGTAATTTATCATGGTTTTTATGAACACCCAACAACAAGTCTGAGAGTATCTATGGCTTATGGCATTTACTGTAGTTGCTATGACTTTGAGTTTCAGCAGTTAGAGCCCTGTGACATCCATGCTAAATATACTTCATCAATCAGGGCTTACAGAATCATATTACAGCTGACAATAATGTAAAAAAGATTCATTTACTGTTGCCAATTATGGTTGCAGGCCTGACCATATTTAACCATTATAATGTGTTCGAAGGGCCAGTAGCTGTATCTGTTGATAATTTTTTTTCTCTATTTTTGTTTTTAATGTTGTCTAAAGTTACTTGTTCTACTCCCCCAAGCATGTTGAAACTCTTAAGCCTGTCAATACAGTGTCTGTGTTTGTAGAATGCACAATATTTTATTTTTAGTCCGAAACAGAATTCACTTGTCACCAATAACAATGCAGTTTACATGTGTACAGGTTGAGTTGACAAGCTTTAATACTGTGTACATCAACTTGGGGGTCCCCCTTAGCTTTGTAAAGCAATATGGCCCCCTAGGCTTGTGTTGATTTGTAAAAATTTTCAATGTGGGACCAGAACTCTTCAGTCTTGTGGAAATTTATAGAACAGATGCAGAAATCTTAAACCAGTGAAATTAAATTTTCTGATGTGCTGTGGGAAAATCTTGCTGAAAATTCTCGCTACACCCTGGAAATATATATTTCAGAATTGGCAGACTTTTAGAACAGGTGTATAAATCTTAGATAAGTATGGTTCTACAAATATGGTCTGTTGTGTTTGACTATTTGGCTCCCATGCTGAAAATCCTTAAAATCTCATTCCTGAAATTCACTACTTTTAATGCAAGATAAAATAACAGTAACCAATGTGCATCTTAATTTTTCATGAATTTTGATTTTGAAAAGTCAGTCACATGGTATTTGCGCTAAACAGACAAACTCTTTACATAGACATTTTGTCGTGTGCTTTTTAACTTTTTTAAGGTTCATTTGCTTGATTTCCATGGATACATCATTTGCATTGGATGAGTGCTCAGAAAATGTCGTTTCTTTCATGTGTTGTGACCTTTGACCCGACTCATGGTAAGCTCAGAGTAACATTGGATACCCAGTAAGTGGTTAGTAAACAATGCATTTTCAGTAAACGTGGGATATATTCAATGGCTTTGAGTAACATATACACCAGACCTGCTGTGTTTTCAGTGACTTTGTATTGGATACACTGTTTTAACAGTCCCTCTTGGAGGTTGGAATTTTTACTCCCGTTCTGTGTCCTGCAAAGTCGACATTGCCTAATTCACAGGGGCACACTGCAGCAGATATGCACTTCAGTATTTCATGGGATATATTCACCGATATTTTCTGATTTGGAAAAAAAAAACTGTTTGTGGTCTGTGGAATGACAACCAGGAGTCCCAACTGTGCTTGTAGTTCAGATGATGTGGAACTCTGAAGAAAGTTTGTGAATATTTGTCAGTTCAGCATACAACTAGTATTTTGTCTTTATGGCCCTGAATATTTCATGGTGATGTATTTTAAAATTTTTTATACAAAATTTCTCTTTTAATAATTCAAATACTGATATTTCATAGCGTTGAATATTTTGAATTGTAGAATTAAACTTCAAGTAAGCTAATTAGGACTGTAAATACCTTTCTCAATATCAGCCGACCCAAAACAAACTGTATAATTTCAATGTTTTTGCTCTAATTATAGGGTAATAACATTGAGAAATTTAATATCAGGGATATGATATTGAACAAAAAAGGCACTGGATGAGTTGTGTTCAGTGGTAGTCTTTAATTCCCAAACCAGAATTTTCACTTTCAAGTCAGCCAGGCTGACAATCTCAGAATTTCTGCAGAGTGAAGTTTATATTTTGACCACTGCATTTTTGCCCCATGACAAAGAATATTATTATCAATCATAATTTAATGATTTGACATTTTGCCACTGGAATTTAAATTTTTCATGCAGTGATCAATTTAGTCGGGTATTTGAATGAAAATTAAATTAATATGAACCAAATTTACAATTAACACAGTTCTTTGTGGCTTGAATCAAATTCGCACCAGACCTTAAAAACTTAATTATCTAAATCGACCTTCAACAATCTAATTTAGCGAATTGGAAACTAGCGTGTAATTGTATTTCCACCATGATATGCGTTTTTAATCACAGAAAAAATAATTAAAGATAATGCATGATAATTGTTAACTAATTGACAGACATAGGAACCTTTTTGCTAAGTAATTACATTTTGTCTCTTGAGAGACTAATATCCCAGAACAGCCAACAGTTTTCAGTAAATTCTGTCCTAAGGATTCATTTTAATCTCCTTTGAAAATTATTAATACATAGAGTCAGGCATTAAAGAGTAAAGTTTTCAAATCACCCATAGGCCTCTTTTAGTGTACCTTGTAACAAAATGAACGTAGTTGAATTCCCGTCCTTGTTGGAGAGAATATGAACCTTTGATATTAAATCAGCGACAGGCAATGAAAGCAATCTAAATAATACTTTATCTTTTCTAGGGATACCATTTACTGAGTGGATTCTCTGAGAGTTGGATGTCTGTCAAGGAGCTATAATTTTAACCGTACTATTCTTGAAAAAAATAAAAAATAAAAAAATCCAGTCACCTCTAAGTTCTTTTGACAGCTATGATTTTATGGTATTTACTGTTCTAGGTCTACAATTATACCCTATAGTATCACATAAAAGCTAAAACTGAGATTGGAAATGAAAGTAATAAAAAATTACAAGAAGCTTCTTGTTAGTTTTGTTTGATTACACGGTAGTTTTAATGTAAGTTGATTGCTATAGACGTTTTGTGTTATTATCAACATACGGTTGTTACGGTGGATTGTACCTCAGGGGACAAATCTTTCAAATTTTTACAATTCTTTTCTGGTGTACGACTTGTAGGGCTCATTTTGAAGCTCTTGGAATAAGGAAATTTTTATCATCTATTAGTTTTTCAAAAATCAAAATTTTTATCTTTCTCCATAGAGTTAACCCAGGAATGGCGGCCATTTTGAATTTCAAATATCAGTAAATGTTAGGTAATTTGTTTAGAACTCTAGTTCAAAACTTTGCACTGTGACCCTTGATTTTTATGATCGATTCCTTAAGAAAATGGTTTAAGGATTTGCTGAGCAAAGTTTGAGCAAAAGTTTAAGTCATTCACTTCTGAGGTGCATACTGGTACTTCTTTAACCCTTTTCCTGCCAGACAGTATCACTTCCAAGTCAGTAAAAAGCGGTATTGAGCCAAAACATGACCTATTTTCACCCACTTGGCTTGGTATGTTATAGCATCTTTTGCCTAAAAAAATCAAGTTCACAGTATTTGTGTGTTCAACAGCCTTCAAATGTACCGTATTATGTTAAAATACACCATATGGAATATGTTGTGTTTCATTAATTTTAACCAAATTGACCTGATGGTGAAATACGGACTTGGCAGGAATAGGATTAATTGTAGAAATCTGTGATTTCAACTAGAGGTGCAGTTTGTGAATATAAGTGATATTTCATGTTCGATAATAAATTAAATACATTAAGTGAGATGAATAGGTGCTTATAAAGTATGGTTTTCTTAAAATAGGACATTTTGTTTGTGGATCAATTGAACTTTGTGAAGTGTATGAACACTGGAAAACTCACCAATGGCCAATGGAAATACAGGAATTGGGAGGAACCATTCACAGGGATTGCATTCCTGGATAAACCTGTGGATTGTTTGTTGATTTGATATTCTGTGGAATAGATAAAGGAGATTGGTTTACAAAGCTGTTACACAGTTGCAAATTCTGTTGACCAAGTTGCTACGTTGTAGCCAACCTATGACTAACTTGGCAACATTGTTGCTAAATTTGCATTTGTTGTGAACAACCACCTGTTGAATCCTCTGATAAACATAACGTATGCAGTAATTGGAAACTAAAGGTCAAGAAACGTTTGTCTGTCATTACCTGGTATTGGTTTTGCAACTGAGAGACTTCACCTGATTCCATGGCAACAACAAAGAACATTATTAGTGTGACCTTGGATTGATCATTGACTTCACTGGCATTTTGACAATCTTGTACAGAACATATATAGCAGTCTGCCAGATCTTTACAGTTGAATCATCTGACCAATCAGGGCTTTGCAAATAAACAGATCTGCCAATAAGGGCTTTTCAAGGAAGCATATCAAAGTAATAAAGACTGTTTGAGGAAAAAACTGACCAATAAGGGCTTTATAAAGAAACAAACCAACCAATCAGGGATTTACGACAAACTAAACTTACCATGGGGATCACTAAAGGTAGGTATTCCAGCCATATTATGTGTGGTCAGATCCCGTGATGTGAATTTTTTTTTACTGTTCTTCATCATCATCACAACTAACAATCTTGTACTATTTTTGTGAATGGTGTACATGCAATGGCTTTGTTATACTTAAAGCCCCAATAGCTGCTAATTTTATGCATTATTTTCATGATTTTATTTTCAAACCAGAGTTGGTTCGTTTAAATGACTTGCTGAAGGACGTGTATTGAGGTATCACTGCTCGCTGATTTGGACCATGCCTACACGTTTTAAGGCCATCGTCTGGGCTAATGTCAGTCAAAATGCTCAAAAAATCAAATTTTATTGTTTTCCTTCATTGTCACCCTCGACATGTGTACTTTCAAATAAGCTATATCATTCTTCAAAAAATATTAACTAAAATCGAGAAAAATCGCGTTTTTTTCCCACTGACCCCTGGTCAAATTTTATTTAGTCTAATTA
>LD355263.1:118286-128790 GCA_001465055.1 Ptychodera flava | reverse complement strand
AGACATATCAAAGGCAGAGACAATTTAATTGCAGACTGTCTCTCTCGTATTTAGAGTTTATTGTTGTTCACACTTTTAATATCACATTTGTAAAAGAAAATTTTTTTTCTTTGAAAAAATTTCTTTTTGAAGAGGGGTGTGTTATGTAGGTCATTTTCCCCCACACTCATCATGACCTGAGTTCAATTAGTATAGAACATTCTCAAGGTCACTGCCCTTAATGACCTCACAGCCTTGAATTCAATTAGTCATGTTTGGAATGTTCTGGAAATTTAGTTAGCTGTGTAAGAGAGATAATTTTAGAACAGTCATTAGCATGTCAATAAAAGTTCTAGATTGTTCTTATATGCCCTTATGTAAGCACATGTGTATAAAAAGGGACGTGCACAGCTTCCAGTCGGACTTTTGGGATTGTGTCTCTTGTGTGTAACTTCAAGTCTTTGGAAACTCCAGCAGTAGTCATTCTCAAGACTTTTCAAGACCTTCACTGCCAACGCTGGATTAATACTGTGGACTTTGTGCAACTTCAAGCCTGCAAGCCAAAGGACTGTTCATTCATCCAACAGACTGTTACAACTCTGAGACTGGAGCTTTGCCGTCCCAAATCCTCATAACCTAAATGACTACAAGTCTGAGGAGCTAAACAGTAGCAAAAGGTAACCAAGAAGGAACAGAAAACCAGTCGATCACTATGGTTTTAGTAGACTGTCAAGGGCCGTAAAATAAGCATGGAGAGGGTTGACAAACGAGAGCTCCATTGGTGGTGTACAAGTTATCTAGTCACACACATATATTCTACGGTACGTAGAGAGGGAGATTGGTAATAACCCCAGTGTAGGTGAGTGAGACGAAGTGCAACAGTCACATAGGGGGTTAAATTTGGTGAGCAGTATAGTTCACAGTTTCACACATAGTCACGTGATTCCAAGAGTAGTTGTATGGGATCACCATGATTAGCTGATGAGAAATCATCGTATATCATTTTTCTTCCCGACAATCGACAAATATTGATTGAAAGTGAATTATAATGAAAACAAACGAAAACGAAAAAAAAAATCAAAAATTAAAAATAAAAATTACAGATTACATTAGAAAATTAATTGTTTTGAGCTTTGGATGTTTGCAGTGGGCTAAGGTTTTAGTGATTGTAGTATACAGCAAAGGGAAAGGCTATGTCTAGTGGATCCAGACGCAAGTCAAAAGTGTTGCCGGATAACGCCCAGCAAATGCTTAATTTTCTTTCTCCTTGAATGCTTAGGGTGGCAAGTAATCGTTGATTAAAAGACATGCAAAGACCCGTGATAACTCTTATTTCAGTTCAAGGGAGCTGTCTTCCTGTGTTTGCATTTTGATTGTGATATGGCTGGGAGTTTTTTTATGACATTGTCGACTGACTGGACTACGAGCTTTCTACTTTCAGAGGTATGTGGTATCCACAGTTATGTTTTGTAACGTTATTGACAAGACATATTCTTCAGATTTAATTTTTGACACGACAGGAGGGTTGAATACCCTTGATAGCCTTGAGGTTGAATCAGTAACGAAAATGACAAGAACGTATTTAGCAACCGTTGTGCATGAGGACATGCACAGATCTAGGTGGGGGGAGTTGTCATGAAATACTGGATACAAAATCGCCCTTGGAGTGGTTTGATTTTTCGCAATTATATTTATTTCAAAGTAAGTAAGACCCACTAATTGTCAGATCACATCACAACAAATATAGGATCCCGCTGTTATCAACATTTAAACAAAATTTTTCTGTCTTTTTTATTAAAATGAGTTCGCAAAACAGAGATAAAAAAAATTTGCATTATTCTACTTGTCGAACAAAGTTGTAGAAAAAAAATAAGCTAAATAATAAGCTCGAAATATCTAATTAAGTTCGTTTCAATATGACATGTTCTCATGGAATCGCTTAGGTTATGTAGTATCTGAACATATGAATTAATTACAGTTGGATGGCGTTGAACAACGGAGCTTGCTCAAACATCATTCATCCTGCTGTGTTCTTTTGTAAATCAATCGATTGATCATCGATAATTAAAAATTCCCCATAATTTGTAAGTGTCGCGACAATGTCAAACATTCGTGTAGTGGTGTCCTTGCATTATTTATATCCGTCGGATAGACCGTCTTCTTTAGTGCTTGGAATTTCGCGTCGAAACTCGTAATTTCATTTCATATCCTAAAATATTCACGGAATTCTGCTCAGCAAATCCTTTCTTGGTATCATCTCGAGTAAGTGTTTCATCAAACCCCAACATTCCGCGGCTGTTTCGAAGCGTGTTACCATCAAATCGGCTAGATCATCACTAGTCTTCGCATTTGCAACACGGCCACCTGGAAATCCTAATGACAGCAAATGAGATTTTGCTCTCTGGATATCAGTTGGAGTGAAGTGATCGAGCACAGCGATTAATTGTGATCGACAGCTTGCACTGGTTCCATCCGCCATCGGTTTGTGTATACGTATTAGCCTGGAAGAGAAATCGTAGATGTCCAACGTTACAACCAGTGTTGAAACAAAGCAATGGGCGATTGTGAGCTTTAATTGTTCTAGATTTTATGTAACGTATTTCAATTATCCATTAAAAATACAAACCAGAAATTGTTTAAGTGTAAAAACATTGTCTATTAGGATGTGAAGTGAATGGATCGTGCTTTTCTGTACGACTTGCATCACGTCTGTTAGCAACTTACACATATAAACGCATGGTACCAAAAACAATCATAAACGTGGTGTCCATACGACTGACGATTTTCATTTGAATCATATGTAGATGCAAACTTCGGAAAATATAGTTATCATCATCGACAAAATGCGAGTATCCTCAAAGGCGTTCGATCACCTATATTAATTGTGGTCATTTATACATCTTAACTTTGGGTCCACACATAAATGCTAGCCACAATACCGTTGAAGTCCTACTGTTGTTCCATGGGTTAAACTGATTGACAAGCCTCAACTTATGTGTATGGATATGTTTGCAGTGACCTGACAACTAAACTGACAAGCAGTCAATTTAGTTCCCCTATACCATTTGTTATAAGATAGCAAATAAACATTCTGTTACTTATTAATACTCAACAAATAAACCACAGTAGGAACCAAATATTCAGTTTGACTAGTTTCGCAACACTTCCATTTGAAACCAACTTAAAATGATAACCGGTAAAATCCCTTTTCTAAGGAAACTGAACAAACCAACAGTATAAGTCTATGAACGTTCTCTATTTCAAATGATATAAATCGTAATTATATAAGGAATATAAGGAAAATGAAAACCAAGTCTTTAAGGAAAACTTTCGTTTTCCTCCTTAACTAAGCATCGCAAGATATATTTGCGGTCAGTAACATTTATTCCCAATGCATTTATTGCAGCTGTGTTAGCTTCCACAACACTCGATTTTAAATGGACTCCAAAGCCTTTTACCAAGAGGCTATATAACATGTGCACATAATCATGCAATGGTGGTTAAGATTGGTAATTTTATCAAACTTTAAATTAATTCAAATGTGGACATTTTCTGAAAGCAGAAAAGCAACTAAGTGGTTCTTAATAATGCAGAGTTGACCAAACCATATTCAATTGTGTTCACACCGGTGTTTTTATACTGTTTAACGTGATCGATATTTGTCGATATAACCTGTGTCATTAGTTACGTTTATTTGAGAGCCGACAAAGTAAATTTAAAGAGTCGTAACCTATGAAAAAAGTTAAGGACAAAGATATTAAAATTATAGAATCGGATGGGGATGATTTTTACAGCACAGGTATTCCATCTATACAGCCCTTCTTATAATGTTTGAATGTGATTCACAAAGGGACCCTGGTTCAAAGTTGAAAACTGCACGTTGACAAGGGAGCAAACGAGTGGGAAAATCACCTGGTCACAAGTTGAACGAAGATGAGCAAGTCCTTTCTACCAGGTATCATCCAACCTTTGCCCAGTGGTTGTAAAGTGTAAACAATCGGCAATTTGTATGAATAGTAGATATTGCATTACCAAGCATAGGTTGTTAATCGTTGTCTACAGTATACGGGTGACCCTCCTGCTGACTCTGAACTCAAGCTGTCAAAAGACTGATGATTTGTTGGGGAGGGGTTATCTATCAACCAAGCGAGATTAACAAATCGCAGGACAATTTGGTGTAGCAGCACCAACTAATTTACTTATGCGTACATCGTCCTGACTAATGTGGCATATCTCTTGCATCTGTTTTAACTTTAGTGGCGCCATCTTAACAAAAGAGCGCAATCTCTGCCAAATAATATACGATAGACGCCGCTTATGGCTGAATGCAGTAATAGTCAAATTGTTCGCCTTATCTTAGTGCTTTAGTTAAATCACAGTCCCTCTATCCACGGACTGTGGTTCAATGAAACACAAAGAAAAAGATGGCTACCGCTGCATCATGGGAATAATAAGTTGGCGGTTAATGTTCAACAGACTTATCTGAAATAGCTATATATCTTGGACGTACATACAGGCTAGAGCCAACAGCCATCCCCCGATTCTCAGTATTTCAATACCGTTCACTAAAGTACGATAGTTCGGATGTATGTTTGGAATACTTTAGTCCAGCCAATTTTGCACTCTGGCGCTTAAACAACCTTAAATGGATTTTGGCAGTACAGACCATAGGATCGACAAAGAGAATGTGTCTTTGCTTTAAGCAAGATGGTAGAGGACATATGTAAAGTCGAACCATACTCTGTATTTTGGCATACATACGTCAACCGTAGACTGCACAAAGTACTTGGAATAAAGGAAATTGCGAGGATAAGCCCTTTCTCCCAAAGCAATTTCTGCCAAATCATACACAAAATGGCGTCTATGTATTAAGCAATAGTCTCTTGAGCCACCACATGAGTCGTCATTTGCATATAGGCCGTGCTAATGGAGAATTTAGAAACCAATGTGAGACAACTTACCTCAGGTATATAAAATGGAAAGTAATATTTCGCTCCTACGTCCTTGAAGTGTTTCAAAGATGATTCTGTTGTAGTGGACGTTATGGTGAAGTGAATATGATGTCATAAGTATGCAAATGTCTGTCGGTTTACTACCCCTTCTACCGCTGGCTGCGCTGCTAACGAAAATAGGGTCAGGTACTAGGTATGGTCTATCGTAACCATGGCTTTCATTGATCAATAGTACCAGCACGGGTGCAGTGGTTGTGTTGAATTTATTGGAGCTACCTTCAAATTAGTTTCCCGAACCAAGCACCTATATCGATATGGAATGAAAAACGAAAAATCATTTATTTCTGAGTCATCGCCGTACATGCTAAAGGTCACCATGGTCACCAGGTCACGTCTGAGAAAGAAATCATGGACGATAATTGTCATTTCACCACTAAATACCATATGAACCGCGTCGGAGACTTAAAAGTGAAGCCGTGCAAACAGCTGCAACATTCGATGTTTCGTCATCTAATTTCCGAGCTTGCCACTGTACATATTTGCTGATCACATGATCTTGTCAGGTGACTGTGCTCATTAATGTGCCGTCAAAATTCTGACTGAATCATTAGCCCATACCTGATCCTTTTTTTGTTAGCAGCGCAGGCCTCCACAACCCACTCATCCCCGAATTGTATACCCTGGTCAATTGTAACTTCAAGCACGATTCTTGCCAAATTATGGACGTCGAAACTCACTATTTCCTACAAAATGTAGGCCAAAATCGTACTTGAAGCAAAACCAGGGGTCAAAAGCAAAATGTGGCGGCATGGGGATGTCAAATCAGCTGTACATATCTGTAAAGCACTGCCCCCCCCCCACCCAATGCCCATCCCCCGTTTTGGGAAGACCCAGCAGGACTATGCCATTGAATTCCTGGTAAGAAGCAGTATATTTAAGGCACGACTGCAAAGCAGTGTTGCCTCTACCACGAATCAGCGCCTTACTGTATATGTTAAATATATATCAACAATGTTTAAACCACCTACTGAAACTTTTGAAATACTCAAATATCTTCTTGGAGACAGAAATCAATCTCCCTGATTGAAACTAGGCTTCTTGTTCTGACGCTCAAAAATCGAAACCAAATCCTTGATTTTGCGCTAATAATGTTATCTCAGTGGTTGACGAAGTTTTCAGGAAGTCAGTAGGCCTATACTATTTCATAGCTCAACATTGTTTGGCTACTGTAACTGTTGGCTAACCGAACTGCGCAATCTCAAAATATATGGCGTATTTCTAGGTGACGTATCTCAGAACAGGAACACTACCTTTTTCATCATTATATCTTGTCTGCTTACAGTATCACTGTATCCTAAAACATACGCAATTATAAAATGTATCACCTTAATGGAACAGAATATTTCGCTTTCTTCACCTATCCTAATTGATTAAATGTCGTAAGTTGTAGGTTTCTCTCGCACGTTATGCAACAACGGGCAATACTGTACTTGTAGAGACATGGGAGACAGGGGACAATATTCTGAAACTTCGAGAGATCGCTGGAGCTTGGTTTGTGTCAAAGTAATTCAGGATATTTTACATCATCGTTTCCTAATGTCAGTCACCTTAGACCTTCATTAGTAGAGGGGTGTCTGTGCTTTGACTCAGAAGTGTTGGTGGCAAGTCTTTATTATGCAAACCTTTCTTTCACTATAATATAATGGTCTCTTGACGGCATATCTTTTTACTGTCAGAGATCATCGCCTTCATAGAGCGTCGATACGTTTTTATCGTCGACAATGGTACCCCAACATGATAATTTCAACTCTGCCGCCAGATTGTTCATAAACAGAGCAAATAAAGATATCTATTTTTTTAAATGTAGTTAATGAAATGAAAAGTGACCCATGCGGGACTCGAACCCACACCCTCTGAATACATTTCGGATGCTCTACAAACATAGCTATGGGATCAGTCGAAATTTAATATACTTTGGTCGGTCCTGTCAGTCAGATGTGGCTCTTCATTTCGTGTGCGTGTATAGTGGGTTTTGGGCTAAACATATAACCTAATCTTTCTGCCTATTAAGGATCCTACAGGATTCAACAGGGACTCTCATAGCAGTCACCAAATTAGGAATTGATACTTGGCAATGATGATCAGTCATACGAATGATGCAAAGCCAGAGAAGCGTATTTTTTTGTTTTAAAAATTAGATAATGAGTTTAGTCTAAAACTCACTATACACGCATATGAACTGAAGAGCCCCATCTAAGTGACAGGACCTACCACAGTAATTCCGACTGATCTAATAGCTTAATTGGTAGAACATCCGAATGTATTCGGAGTCCCGCATGGGTCACTTTTCATTTCATTTACTACATTTAAAACAATAACATTCGCATAGTTAGGTGAGTAACAACTTCCAAAAAACCCCTATTAATTGTCTCCTTGCGAACTTTCTATAGAACAGAAAAAATAGAACAAAACTAAACATCATTTAGCAAAAGGTTATATGACAAGGCGTCCCTGTCCAGCAGGTCTAAAACTTTGTGCGAATCAATAAATTAGGTCAAAGTTGACTATTCATTGGCAAGTCTCTTTCTAGTGAGAGAAGAATGTGATACTTTTCGGCGAAATCCCTTCCGTTCGGTTTCATTTTCTTCACAATATTGTACATCCCTAGATACAAACAATGATCTTTATAATTTTTAAATTGTAGAGCGAAGACATATAATTGAGACTTATATAAAGTATACATATATTAGTGAACCCTTGTACCCTGTATATAACATTCTACTCATCTAAGATTTCCAGAATAATGACACAAATGCTTATATAAGTAAGTAAGTAAGTAAGTAAGTAAGTAAGTAAGTAAGTAAGTAAGTAAGTAAGTAAGTAAGTAAGTAAGTAAGTAAGTAAGTAAATAGGTAGGTAGGTAGGTAGGTAAGTAAGTAAGTAAGTAAGTAAGTAAGTACGTGTATTAATCAAGAAACTGTGTTCAGTAGTAATCCCATAATTCATCGCCTATTTTTCACATTTATCTCTTTGCAAAATTTATTGAATGAAAATGGTTACTAGTATACGAAGTGCCATCACCACGTGCTTAACAATTTTTTGCAAAGGCTTAAGCATGAAGATGGACGCCTAAATGACCATGTTGACCATTTTTTTCACCTCAATACACTTACTAGTAACTTTATTACATCGTACAAAACAGCTCACTTGGAAATTGGCTTTTAGCTATTCCTAGCACGATAATGCATAAACGATACACAAGCCTGATTGACAGTTCATTTATAAATCAAGGAGAGGATAATAATAATAATAATACTGATAATAATAATAATAATAATAATAATAATAAAAATTTTTTTGCAGTTGCTTTAAGATTTAAAATGGCGTCACTGTTATTTACGATATCTACCAAGTAATCGAATTTAAATCGGCCCACTTAATAAAATCGTATTTCCAAAGATGATAAAATAACAGTTCAAGCAATATTTCTGCATCTTTTTCAGCGTGCCAAGTTTGCTTTTGTCCAAAATACTTGTCAGCCAGGCTTTTCAGTCTGTAAGATGGTTCATCCTTCCTTTTCCTGAAAAACTCTAGTGAATCGATGATTTTGACTTCAGAAATTTCTCCTGAGACCTTCGAAAATTCATGACGCCAATTGCGGAAGTGAAATAGCTTGCCGTTCTGCGCCACCAGGCAGACAGGCTTTGGAAGACGGTTAAGAAACGATCTAACTATACAGTACACGTCTTCATCCATGACTTTATGGGCCGCGAGATCAGACTTGTCTATCCTGTGAAGCCGTTTGGCAGCAACCCTGATGGGCTTCGTGGGAGATATACAAAGCAGGAGACGATTAGTCAGGCGGGGTTGTTGACCAATAGGAGTTTCTCTGCGTTCAATATGGTCTCTCGTTACGGCAATGAGAGCCAATTCGATGACGTCAGGACGGGACCCACCGATTCCGGGCAATCCGGTTGTTTCCATGACGAGAGGAACAAACGTCTTGATGCATTCGTGTTCATTATTGGTCTGCAGGGTACAGAAATAAACGAAACGTCTCTTTAGCGATAATAATGCATGCTGATTACTAAACACTAAATTTATGTAATCTTGTTTTCATAGTTAATCTACTACTAACCAACCTTTCCTTAACTTAATTACCATAAACAATTAAATACGGACAACCTGTGAGAACATGGGTTTGTGACCAGCTGTTTTCGTTGTCCTGTACATAGTTATAGACCGTCGAGGGTCCATTGTCACATTTTAGACACTGATCGCGATGTTTTTTAAGTCATCTTTTTATTGCC
Organism: Ptychodera flava; assembly: GCA_001465055.1. Lineage (NCBI taxonomy): Eukaryota > Metazoa > Hemichordata > Enteropneusta > Ptychoderidae > Ptychodera > Ptychodera flava. The sequence goes on along the minus strand of LD355263.1, from coordinate 119,549 downwards.
AGAAAATTTTCAAACCTGTGACGTCTCCTGGCACTGGGTACATGGCAGCTATTTCTAGGCATTTGATTATATGTAGTACGTCCAATAAGGTTAATGTTATGCTTTTTAAAGATTGCTAAAGTCCCCGAGATTCCATAGGTAATACCAGCGAAATGTTAATTCATTTCGACCATCAATGGAAGTTGTTTGTTAGTGGAAGTTTATTTAAACTAAATGGATGTTTTGTAAATTACTAAATCAAATGCTAAGAAAGCAAGTTCAGCAAAAGGACAACGTTCTAAATTCTTTACTTCCTCCATAAATGATATTAAGCTGGTGTGAAAGAATACACAGGCTGGCGCATATGTGACGTAACTCTTTTCCCCTCTTAATCTGGTTCACGCCTCGAATGTTGGCCGAACTTTACTCGTTGATGAAACTCTAAAACATTCCTTTTTGACATCAAGAATAAAAATCAGGGGCCATCCGTGGAAAATTTTGTACTATAGTAAAAAATTACCAAAAATCCAAAATGGTCGCCACTCGTACCCCTGTGTTCAATCTATACGGGAAAATGTAAATTTTCATGTTTCACAAAAGTAAGCCTGTTAAAACGTTAGTTGTTTAGTGAGCTTCAAAATGAGCCCCTACAAATGGTAAACCACAACGTCCTACGAACATTTGAGAGTCCGAATGCCTGCCCGCTACGCTCGTTCTGTTCTACCTTCAGACACTAAAACGGGACATTTACAGACTTAAAAACAAGTCGGCTTTGTTTAGCGAGTGCAACAATAAGTAACATTGGAATGCATTGAGCAGTTTTTTGTGAAAAATATAAATATTCCACGCCCTCCTGTATCTAATGATTGTGGTCTATGGTCACAAGTCTAGTTCGTAGTGGCTGTCAGTGAATTCAAAATGTTTCCAACATTCAGATTTGCAAACAAAAACAAAAAATATTCAACATGAACTTATTTTGTGGGTATAAGACAATCAAAGACAGGTTAGCTCATGAACGCGATCAAATCCTCGGATCGAGGTTGTCCACTTTAAGATAAACCTACCGCAAATTTCTGGCACTCTGTTGTACGTGAGACAGCGCGTGATGTGAAGATCTCTCCACCTGTGACACCTGTGAACTGTCGAATCTGCGCATGAACGATGAACCCGTATCTATACTTCGTTGCAAGAGTTTCGGTACGTGACGAGGTCATTCTGTCCAGATAAACAAACATAACATGGCAAAGAGCGTTATATCAGCTCTACTATTTGCATTGTAAGGCC
>LD355263.1:104939-115288 GCA_001465055.1 Ptychodera flava | reverse complement strand
ATACCATACATGAAGGCTGTAGCACTTGTGGTTACTGAGTTATGGACAAATATGTATATTTGAGGTCAAAGGTCACCGAGGTCACGTGACATTTTGTCAAAAAATTTATTTGCTAAGTTATCCCTATATACCAAAAATCAGACCTCTAGCTCTATTGGCTCGCTCAAAATTAGATATGTGCATAATTAATGAGGCACAATATGTGGCGTCATAAATACCATATATGAAGGGTGGTAGCACTTGTGGTTAGTGAGTTATGGACAAATATGTATATTTGAGATCAAAGGTCATCAAGGTCACATGACATTTTGTCAAAATATCTGAGATATCTGCGTGAACGGATTGACTCACTGATGGACGAACAGACGGACATGACCCAATCTATAAGCCCACTGGACTTCATCCATGGGGACTAAAAATTGTGTCACTGCATCCTTTTTGCAATATGAATACGATGAGAATCTAAATTTTTATTTTTCGTGGCCGTATACATACGAGTCTATGGAGATCTGCCTTATACATGGGAGTCTATGGACGCGTAAACTAAAAATATGCAAATTTCACCACGATTTGCCCAAATTTGGGAAAGGTAACTCCTATGCACTTCCATACCAAGTTTCAAATCAATCGGACGTGTGGTTTCAGAGAAGAAGATTTTTTGACCAAAAATGGGAGAAAATTACAAAAAAATTCATGAAAAATAGCAAGTCCAAGATACTGACCCAAGATGTGCACAATCATTTTATGTCAGCCCAAAGTACTTACATGCTAATTTTTCATGTAATCTGCTCAGTGGTTATTGAGTTTTTTCAATTTTGACTGTTTTTACATTTTTTCACTTAATTTGCATATTTTTGGCAATGACAACTTCATTTGAACAAAATCTTATCTAAAGCCCATCATCCATGTACACACCAAATATCAAGATGAAATGTACAGCGGTTTTGGAGTTTTTGATGTTGACGGACAGACATACAGACATACAGACATACAGACATACATACATACAGACATTTCCCTAGCCTATAAGAATAGCTTCCATTGCCATATATACATATGGCTATGGGAGCTAAAAACTACATCTTTGCCCACCTTATCTACTCTTGATAATATGTCAATAATATAATAGTGTTTCTAGTAAAAAACTTCGTAAAACCCGTCAATAGTCAATCCAAATATTTTCATAATGTTATCAATTTTTTAAAGCAAACAATATCCCTAAGCGTATCTCAAAGTCGTCACAGGATTGAGCGAACCATATATTTTTTATGAATTCAATTAATCTTGTATATTTAGAAATGGTTGTTTTACTGCTGTCGGCATCGAAACGCAATGAAATAATTGTGATTTTCATCACATATAAATAAGAAATACTGAAAATGTTATTAGTCACCACGGACACCGTCCGTGGGGACTTATTGGTTTGGTCATGTCCGTGCGTGCGTGCGTGCGTGCGTGCGTGCGAGCGTGCGACCGTCCGTCCGTTCACGCAGATATCTCAGACATGCCCTGGTCAATTTATTTCAAACTTTGCACAAGGATAGTACACTACCCCATACAGATGCACGTCGATTTGTTTCACAATGCAATCAAATTTGGCCGTGTTAGAGGACTTTTTAGTTTACTCCTCCATAGACTCCCATGTATAAGTCAGCTCTCCAAAGAATCCAATGTATAAGGCCAAGTAAAATAAAAAATTTAGTTTCTCATCATATTCATGCAAAAAGGGTGCAGTGACACAGTTTTCAGTCCCCACAGATGAAGTCCAGGGGGCTTATAGATTGGGTCATGTCCCTCCGTTCACGCACGTATATCAGATATTTTGACAAAATGTCACGTGCCCTCGGTCATCTTTGACCTCAAATATACATATTTGTCCATAACTCAGTAACCACAAATGCTACACCCTTCATATATGGTATGATGGGACACGTTATGACGCCACATAGTGTACCTCATTAATTATGCGCATATCTAATTTTGAGCGAGCCAATAGAGCTAGAGGTCTGATTTTTGGTATATAGGGATAACTTAGCAATACAATTTTTTTGACAAAACACCATGACCTCGGTCACCTTTGACCTCATATATACATATTTGTCCATAACTCAGTAACCACAAGTGCTACACCCTTCATATATGGTATGATGGGACACCTTACGACACCACATATTGTACCTCATTAATTATGCGCATATATAATTTTGAGCGAGCCAATAGAGCTAGAGGTCTGATTTTGGTATATAGGAATAACTTAGCAATACAATTTTTTTGACAAAATACCATGACCTCGGTGACCTTTGACCTCAAATATACATATTTGTCCATAACTCAGTAACCACAAGTGGTACACCCTTCATATTTGGTATGATGGAAGACCTTATGACACCACATACTGTACCTCATTAATTATGCGCATATGTAATTCTGAGCAAGCCAATAGAGCCAGATTTCTGATTTTTGGTATATCGGGATAACTATAGGGTAGAAATTTTTTGACCAAATGTCATGTGACTTCGATGACCTTTTACCGAAAATATATGTTTATGTCGATAAATAAGTAACCACAAGTGCTATGTCCTTTATATTTTGTAGGATGGGAGACCTTATGACAACACACCCTTTACTTCATTAATTATGCACATATCTAATTCTGGGCAAGCGAATAGAGCTAGAGGTCTGATTTTCGGCATATAGGGATTAATTAGCAATACAATTTTTTTTCAAAATGCCATGTGACCTCGATGACCTTTGACCTTGATTATACATATATGTGCATAACTCAGTAACCACAAGTTCTATACCTTCCAATTTTGATAGGGTATTAGACCTTAAGATGTCACATCTTGTACCTCATTTATTATGCGCATATGTATTTCTTGGCTGGCCAATACAGCTAGAGGTCTTATCTTTTTTCCCGATTTATAACCATAACTTAGACATGCCTCATGTGTTTCAAATTGGGAACAACGACATAGACCTATGTGCCCATAGATCTCAACATATACACTCCAGTGATACTTCTTAATGACCACATTTTCCTGCCCCATCAAGACTAATACTCCTATTACAAGTGGGGACTATGTCATTGTCAATGACTTGTTCTTGAGACGCGTTGGTTAGATGAGAGTCCGGATTTAGGGAAGAATGCGCCTCGGGGTCAGGTATTCAGATTCTAAATTTTCTACAATTCTTATCTGATACAGCACTTTTGGGTGCTCATTCTCTAAAACTCTCAGAACGATAAAATTTTCACCGTCTTAGTTTTTTGAAAATCGAAAATTTAATTTTGCCCATAGAGCAACACAGGAACAGCGGCCATTCTGAATTTCAAATATTGGTAAATGTCGGGTTATTTGTTTTTCTGGTACTAAACTTTGCACTGTGACTCCAAAATGTTATTCTTGATTTGGTAAGCGAATGGTTGAAAGATTTATCAAGGAAAGTTTGAGCAAAAGTATGAGTCTTTCACTTGGGAGGCGCATACTACCCTACTACCGTATAAACAATAGAATGCAATTTCACATTCGTTATTTCCATGTGTAAATACGGGTAAACATGGTGAGCATATTTGTTTATTTATACTAATTAAGCTGGTGTCAGCTGTAACCTACGCGATCGCTGATTGCTTTAAAATTGAACGCAACTAGTGTGCGTTACTTATTACCTTGACAGCAGTGACATCACGCTTCGCCGGACTCTGCCATTCATCGCCATTGTGTTAAGTCTGTAAGGGGCTCGAAGTACAGACATCGAAATCTATATGGCCTTCCACATACGAAATTAATACAAACAAAGTAGAAAATAACAGACATAGACAAAGAAACACACACAACATGAACAAGACTATGACTTTTCCTACAGATTCAAGAAAAATTAAAAAGCACAAGTTGAAGTTAGTGATAATTCCCTAGCAATTTTAAGATTTCATTTCTTGTTGAGAAAGAAAGATGTCCATTAATCACAGATTTTACACCATTTTCTATCATTATGTACCTGAAAAAAAAACGCACCACCGCCTGGATTTGAATTTTGATACAAGTCTGTAGTATTTACGATACTGCAATGGTATTGATAATGCTTAACAATTATCGTAAGATACATTAAAGTTTTTAGTACGCCGCTAACATATAATAAGAAATGCCCTGTTCGGCTGATTGGAAATAAGTGCCCTGTACAAATGTCGAAAAGTTCTGTAAATATTCTCTGTTCCGTATAATTTTATTTACATGATGTAATTTGCTTGCCAAGTTAAATAGGTACCGTGAACGCCTGGGGCACATACTGGTACGGTATGTTGACAAGCTAAAAACGGGTGGCGTGGTGATTATAAATTAAGCATTTTACTGTGGGGACACTGACACGTCAAATCACACACAACAAGCGATGAAAACTTTGAACTTCATCTACTAGCCCATGCTAAAATTCAAACGAAACATCCTTTTACTATTGTTGTAATTGTGAAGTAAAAACGTGTGAGTGGGATGCCACAAATTGTGACGCGGAAATAGAAGCCGAGTATGACTTACCTGTTCTAAGGAGATGAACATATTACACCAAAATCCACTGAGACTGGAACATTTCTGACGCAGGGCTTTGTGGAAGTTTCGATCACTTTATTTCACAAAGCACTGAGAACTGAGAGAAGAAGTTGAAATTATCAACTACGATGTAGCTTATCTATACCAAAATTAAGACTTTGATTTAAGCTTTTGAGAAGCACCCATTAATTGCAGAAGTACTGTAATTCCGCATCTGACGGAAAGCTACGACCATTTGATTTTGATTTTGCCATCGGTCAACAATATTGATGAAAAACACGATTGGAATTAGTTTGGGATAATTGGATGGTGAAATAATGTCAATTTAGTCTGAAAATGTAACCTCATCTGCTTTTCTTTTCAAGTTACACACTTGTCTTTATGAGCAATTTTTAATATCACAACATTCAGCTAGGGCACTTAACTGTTTTGAGAACTTTGAAAAATATAAAGTTCCAATTATCCCAAATTAGTTCCAATCGTGTTAAAAGTATGATGATAGAGATACTGCTCGATTATAATCGGGAGATAAGTGTTTCAGTACTCATCAAAGATATAATGAATACATTCTGTACGAAGTTAGCATCGTCCTAAATCACAGGCCTCTTCACGGTAACAGCTACTCGCATAACCGTGAATTGATTTTTGCATAGGTTCGTGGAGCATAAAAAACTCTTGCTGGCGAGAACGGAAATTAGATAAGCCCCGTACACATCTTAGAACGCATATCGGTATATTGACAAGATGTATACTTTGTTTTGTTCCCCTCAAAAATAAAGCATTTTTGAGGGGGTGAGGTGCGGGTAAAGGCCACAAAATACAAAAGCGATGAAAACTACATAAAACGTTCATCCCCTAGTTCAAGCAAAAATTCAAACCAACCATCCGTTCCATATTATTGTACAGTCAGGAAGTAAAAATGTTAACGAGATGCCAAAAATGGGAACGCTTACCTGTTGTAGAGACGTGGTATACTATGTAATATGTTACGCCGAAATTTATTGAAAAACAGATGACGCATTGGTTTGTTTGAATTGTGATAACACGATGCACTTATAACCCTTTTGGTTTAATGAACAATTACAGCATATAGGTGTGTCTGGAATTCCCTGATACAATGGTAATTTATTTTCTTTTTGTTTAATATTTAACCTTCCCCAGGTGATACGTGACAACGCATTCGTCGCCGCAATATTATTGTTATTGTCGTAGTCGACGAAATAAAAACAAACAAAACCCATAATCCATTGCAAACACCGGCATTTCATGCTAAATGAATGGTACCATATGGTTTCCTAGATTGTAGAATGATCTCTTCCTCTCAGGAATTTTTGCGAAAAAATTTGTAAACTTAATAGTTTAAGCAAAAAAAAATCCGACGAAGAAATTGTAATAATATTCAACAGTTGTTTGAGTTTTGAAAATTTTAAACTTATGACATGTTGTTTAAGGAAACATTTTCAAAACGGAAACCAAAGCGTAATTGCATATATTCAATATACGTTTTATTGCGAACTTTGCTACGATTATCGAAATCTCAAGTAAACCCACTGCCTCCTTAAACGCAGTGTGATTCGTTTGCTGTGTGCGTGCCTGAATTATCGGTGTATGGTTCATGGCCTCCACAACGATTGGACCTACCTTTCCACGTGACTTGCACTGGCAACACTTTCATCTCCCTTGTTCATTTACAGACACGAGGCATCACAACTCGGCAAAGTTGAATGATTCGTACTTATACGTCCATGTCGATTGTAACTTCTGATGTCTTTTCCCCTCAGTATTTCTGTTCAGTTTGTAAGGTTGAGTTTCTTGCTCTACCACTCGATGAAACTTGTAGACACAGTCAAGATGTATGATTCTCCGACGTTAATGTTGACAACTGAATTCTAGTCCGCAGTAGAATTCATTTGCACCAATTTGGATCATATGTTATACACAGTGCACTGTGTTTGTGAAGTTAATAATTTGTATTTTGACATACCACAAGGAGGAGAAGGACAGAAAATATTTGTTCTGTCGAACAAACGTAATAACCTGTTAGCAAAGTACTGTAACAGCTCATTTCAATTGCCCTACCACGAGTATTGCTAATTGTAAGTAGTATATATAAGGTATATGAAGACGTAACAAGCACAAAACGAAACCACGGTTGAATGTTTCATGATATTTATTTACATTTATGCTTTACATTTATTTACATTTTTCGATTGAAGTTCACAGGCAAAAGTTGAATAACATCCGCCATTCACACTTGCAAAACAATCTGACAGAATTAGAGCGTAAACATAAAAGATATCGCACAAATTTCAGTAAATAGTTAAAAGCTGCATGAACTTGGAAATATTTATTACTCGTGTTTACCGAGAATTCTTGTGGCGAAAAACAGTGTACAGTGGCTGATATTCGTTTCGTTCCACTATCACCAAATTGTCCAAAATTAGTTCCTTTAGAATTACAAATACTATATTACCAAGAAAAAAGTTACTTGTCTCTTGCCAAAGGGTGTTTAATGTGCAAGCTATTATTTTCCTACGAAACATAATGTAAGTATTAGTGAGATAAATCTTATGAAAATACTGTCAATAATTAATAATGCTATAGTAATAATCATACTTTTTTAACATTCACATCGATGACATTATTTAGACGGACATTTGGAAAATATAGAAGTTGAGCGAATAAAGAAGTAAATAGTTTTGCATAACAACATTTTGTTTTGCCTCGTGAGTGAATTTTTGGAAAAGTATTACTGAAGTGACGACTGGTTAAAAAAAGGAGAGCTTTTTAGGTTTGAAATTTGCTATTTCCACCATACGCTTCATTTCGAAATACTTCGTGGAGCAGACCAATGGCTATGAGACTACCAAAGTGGCCCTACATGATCGCTAGAACTTTAACGTTGCACCGATCAGGTGACCACATATTTTTATGGGGCTCACACCTGATTTCATTTCTTATCACGGTCAGACTTTACATCATATCTTTAGTGCTAGTACATTTCATATTTTCTTGAATACAATTCATTAAGACTCATGGCCCATTCTATTTAAATGTTACATTCAGGCAGATCAAGAATATATATTTCTTTTGGAGACCGAATCGGAAGAATGATGAAGATTTACAACATAAATGGAGACCCTTGTTTAGTGAGTTGTGATATATACCTGAAGCTAGTTTTGCTCGTAAAATATCGAATTATAAATTTGGCACTCTTCGCATTCATGGATGCTAACAGTGCATTTTAATATCATAATTTGTACTACAATTAGAATTAATTATTGGTGCATGAATGCTGGCTTAAAGTGTATTTTTTCACACAGAGGACTTACAAAATGTTCGTGCACCCTACAAGGTCCCACAAAATATTAGATAATTGCTGTAAGGGATTAAATAGAAATTTAAATTGCAGCGGTGATTAACCCGTATAGATCAGCAACTTCTATTGAGAACGTAAATGTTTTTCAAATGTAAATAAGTTTTATCAAGCCCTGTCTGTACGTAATCGTGTAATTTTAAAATGGGTGCATTCTAGATTAACGCTTTGCAGAATTTTAATGATTGTTGTACATCTGACTTTACATAGTTACCCTTTCCCCTGTTTGTCTATCTGTCTCTCTGTCTACCTGTCTCTCTATATCTCTGTGTGTCTATCTGTGTCTATATCTCTGTGTGCCTGTCTGTGTCTATATCTCTCTGTGTGTCTATCTGTTTATATCTCTCTGTGTGCCTGTCTGTGTCTATATCTCTGTCTGTGTATGTATGTATGTATGTATGTATGTATGTATGTATGTATGTATGTATGTATGTATGTATGTATGTATGTATGTATGTTTGGCTGATATCTAACAATCTTTTGAATTTGCATCGGCCCATTCAGTGAAATCGTTCTTCCATAGATGAAAAAATACCAGCTCCATCAATATTTCTGCATCTCTTTCAGCCTGCCAAGTTTGTTGTTTTTCAAGATACTTGTCAGCGAGGCTTCGCAGCCTGTAAGACGGTTCTTCTCTCGTCTGCATGAAAAACTCCTTGGAATCGATGGCTCTGACTTCGGGCATGTCACCTGACACCTTAGACAATTCATGACGCAAAATAGGGAAGTGGAACTGATTACCATTGTGTGCCACAAGGCAGACAGGCTTTGGAAGGCGGTTCAGAAATGACTTGATTGCATTGTACACGTCTACATCCATAGGCCTAAAGGACGATAGGTCTGATCCGTCCACCTTGTGGAGCTCTTTTGCAGCGTCTTCGATGGTCTTCATGGGGGACATGCACAGCAAGAGACGGTTCGTTAGTCTCGGTTGTTGGCCAATAGGAAGTGGCCTACTTTCAATCTGGTCTCTCGTTACGGCAATGAGCGCCAATTCGATGACGTCAGGAAGGGACCCGTCGTCGCCGGGCAAACCCGTGGTTTCCATTACAAGGGGAACGAAGGTTTTTATTTTGGAATATGCCATGATCTGAGAATTAGATAGGAAATAGAAGAGATATATGTATATAGAGATGCATGTATATATATGTAAGAGATACGCTGTACATGTATCAACGGGTTATATGCACATGGAACAGCATTAAAAAATCTTTTTAATGTGATACATGTTGTACATGCCTTTAAACAGAAAGTTAAACAGAAAGTTTTAGACTGTTGATCAAACCTAGGCCTTCCCAGGGAAACTTTAAAGGTTGACCATTCTCTGTCATAATAAAGAATAAAAATAGGGGTTACAGAGCAAAGTTTGCCATCACGGATAAATTATCGACCATGGTCTGACTTACTGTCGGTTTGCAGCGTTTGGTCTTCGAGGCAGAGCTGGTTGAAATGACCTGTAGTCTTTGCGCGTGGCCTGTGACCCTGTGTCGAGAGTTCGTGCCCAGAGCTACAGCACTTGAGGAAGTCAGTCTATATTTGATAAAAATATGACTTACGTCACTTGTTATTTGCACTATCAGTACGATTCAAATGCGAAATCAACGGAAAGAAAAGAAAACTTTACGATGATACACTCAATTGTTGCTTAATTCCACATTATGCTGACAATTGAAATCACAGCTATGCAGTCTGTTCAATGTTGACAGTCGTGTTTACGAGCGCTTTCACTTTTAAATCTTAAAAATGTTGACATTCGTGTTTACGAGCGGTTTTACTTTTAAATCTTAAAACGGGAATAACTCACTGCAACTTCCAACCCAGTAATAGTATTGATACGGCAAATTACACATTTTAAGTATCTTTGTTTTTCCATTCAGACATGTAAAATTCAATACAAATCAAAATGTCAGACGAGTTTTCTGACTTCGTATTTACGACTATTTGGCGAATATACAAATGACATGATCGTTTAATTGCTATGTGCTTTTAAAACTAATGTACGAGTTTCTTTAGTGAAGTGGCTGGACACAAATGCTTTTTGGGCACTGAGATGCATTGGACGGTGTAACGTTGCTTTTTAAAGATGCATATGTAAGCGTATGCTCAAAATGACAACTTGAAGATATTGCGATAGAAACAGCGTCTGCAACACAGTAACAGCAATAAAGACGAAAGCCATTACAACTTCTTGACATGGCGGTGATATACGATTGCACCGTACTCACTCCCAAATACTGAAAGATTACTGTTAATTTATTTTGCGTTATTTGAAAGGTATTTTGAAGACATTACAATGTAAGCGCCATAGCTGTTGTGCTTTCAATTGTGGCCAATATACTGGGGGGGGGGGGGAAACAAAAAAAAACCGTAACTGCGCGTGCCCAGTACAATGCGGTTATAAAGGCGCCATGTGGAATGTACATAATGGAAGT
>LD355263.1:66714-88384 GCA_001465055.1 Ptychodera flava | reverse complement strand
CTAATTGTTCTAGCCTGAAATATGTTTATGCCTGACAACATACAAGCAAACTAGACTGAAAAATATTGTAAATTTTTGCTCCAAAATAGGTGACGTGACAGTGACAGTATAAGTGGCTGAAAAACAAATGCGAAAAGTATGTCATTATCCTGGATCTATTTGTGTTGATTGTGATAGACATTTGTGAACAGCATAAATGTCACAAAACCCTGTTTTAAATGATTAAAATTGTTCTGAAGTTGAACATGAACTTTTTATATTGATGCAGGTTGTTTACGACATGAAAATTCCAAAGAGTGGCTGTGTGTAGGAATTTACAAATTCCCCACCCCCGTATGTGGGGGATTTACTTGGTTTAGGTGGGGATTTTCCAGGTTGTCTTGCCCCAGGGGGTGGGGCATTTGGCAGATTTCACAGGACTAATTTCCAAATCCCCCACTAAACCCCGAGGTGGGGGGGGGGGTTTACATTGACTGGCGCATAATTATTTTATTCTGAATAAGGAACGCTTCTAACCGAAAAGTAGTTACCCTGAAACTTTGTCCACTTTGGCACACGCAACTCAATAACAGCTCTATTGGGATTGGGGGGAGCATTGTGACCATGTGCCGTCTGTTTCGGACACAAAGCAGAGTAACTCGTTTGTAATAAAATATGCCTGACTGAAACGTTCATTTAATGTAAAACTTATTATGTTTGGCATGGCCGTTCGACTTGTGACGCCTTGTCAAGGTCAACATTAAAGCCGCAATTTTCAATCCCAGGTTCTCGCATTAGTGGAGTTCTCCTCCCAGTCAAACGCTTGGCCAGTATGCAGTATGATGTTTGATTTCTATCATATGAATTACACAAAGTTAACTGATCTCAACCTTTTGGCTCCTTTTGCTAATCCTGCAAACAGAGTTTATACAAGGTTAGTGTTTGATTGACGGTCCGTTCAAACCGCCAACGGTCATTGATTCCCCAACACAAACGCTCGAATTTCCTAAAAACCGTCTTCCAGTCGCGTTAGAATTTGAATATAACCACAGAGTTCGATCGGCAGCAGCTTCGCGCTGACAGCTTGGCAGTTTTCTGCCCGATTGCGGCCGAAGAAACTAAAACGTGGCATTTTCTGGAGCGTGTGCCCGCGTGTTGCCTATTTGGTGTCCACTTACACAGTGAACACAACCACGGCTTCGCTCCCTCGTAAAAGGAGGCTCCGCCTTTACAAATGAAAAATTGACAAACGAATTAACTTCCTGTTCTACGTGCACCAAATTTCGATATTCGATTTATTCCTAGCGTATTGCAAAGCGATGGTCTTTATATCTTCTCACTTGTTTCGTGCGAACATCGCATATGTTGTGGATTTCGAGGTAATAAGCGTTTCGTTCTCTAATATCATCATCAAATATAAGCTGGCCGTGTAATGCACGGCGTTACATGTAAAATCCGATGTAGGAAATGCCAACTCTAAAACGACAATCAAGGAAAGAAATATGACGATATTTCAGAATTCCGTCTTCGATTTCGACACTCAAATTCGGTTGGCCTAAATGTGCCACGGATTGCGCACCTCGCGCAATTTAAATTTTCAAATTCGTTCACAAATTCGCAGCGATTTATGTAAAAAATGGTTGAAAACGTCATTTCCTTAGGTCTGAAATCCGTAACAAAATGCAATTTAGACATAATGTATCATGTCTTTCTGTGATTTCCACATCGAAATATGGTTGGCCTAAAAATGCCGCAGATTGTTTAAAACGATCACATCGGAGCGTTTGATTTTGACACAAGCGGTCATTTGTTCGTGTAATTTTCATTTTGACAGCGTAGTTGTATAATAATCTACAAAAACTCTGAAATATACAGTTAAATTATGGCTTTATTGTTATTTTGATACCGAAGTAAAGGTTTGACATTTTTCTGTAATTTTGAATGAGTAAGGCAAGCGGTAGTTTCTGAGTTTGATCGCACACGATAACAATACATCAACGCACGATTTTGAACCGCGTGGTAATTTCAATATTGACACTATGAAATAGTATTTTTTTACGTTCGCACTTTACCTTAAAATAAAAATGTTGAATGTGACGACACTGTGTCATTGTCCTTTCATCAGTTCTCTATGATCAGCTGCTATATCCATTCAAAGAAAGCTATATCCATTCAAACTTCGTAAGCATTTACTAGTAGTAGGATAAAACTGGCCGGCGTGGGCCCACATTCAATTCTTGGCAATAGCTAAGCTTTAGCGACCCGAAATTTCGTTGGACATGCCTTCTATGTTTTCATATCTGGATTTATCGGGTAACCTTTTTGTCAAAATGCCATGACAGCACGTGTCTGTGTGTGTGTCTGTGTGTGTCTGTGTGTCTGTCGGTGTGTTCTAAATGTTTGCATACAATTCTAGATCGAATACTTAGCTTTAGTCTGCATCACACTTTACCTTTTCAAAGAGTTGAAGCGTTCTGTGTTTCTCACTGACCTCTCCAAGCAAAGCTATACATTGACCACAACACATGTTGGATATGCAATCTGGGGAATAATGAGATCTTGAAATTCAGCCCAGATTTGAATCATGTGGGTGTTCACTGTCCCCGTGGTCGACAAAAAACCACAGAGAACAGGTCACCTTGATTTTGAAAATCATACCTGCTCGTTCAACGTAGTAAAAGGAAAATACATCGTAGTAGAATGAAAATACATAACACAAACAACCTTGATAATTAAGGTTTTCTTGCTCAAGCGTTCTAAAAGTTGGAGGATTAACCTAAATACACATCTTCCGAAGTTTCATTGGAAGGATTTTAGAAAATTGGTCGCGCCACCTATGCATCCTATGTGCTCTTGCAAGTGCGTCCATATCATTCTATGTTCTTGTAGAAATTTTAATTTTCTGTCTGTGTAATTGCGCTTTAACTATACGAATATGATTTCTTTGTAACATATATGATGATTGAGACATCAGAGGTATATTGGAATATTCCGATGAGAAGTCATTAAAACATTTCATTCTACGATTGTCCTACAATTATTTTACATGGAACTGCACGTTGCTCTTGAACTGTATGTTCTGAAAGTCTGTCCCTCGTTAGTAAAGCTTCGATTAAACTATAAATACGCTAGCTATTTCAAATTTGCCGAGAATAAAATACTTGCTTACCAAGAGAATTTGTTGTATAGCATCTATTCAGCCCATATATCATTTGCAGGTCTCTCATCGACAGCGTGTCGAGACACTGTAATTTTTCTTTCTGCCATGTCGTATTTTGAATCGACCGTTTTAAGGAAGGAATGAAGATGTCCATAAAGTTGTCTATATTTCTGTCATTGAACACTGGCATCAGGCGACAGCACATATTTGATGGATTCAAATCTGCTAGAAATTTATGAGAGAGAGAGAGAGAGAGAGAGAGAGAGAGAGAGAGAGAGAGAGAGAGAGAGTGTTTATATTGTAAATTTTCAGATCGGGGTCGGGGTCGGATGATAATCACATGTCATATGAAAAAGTGAAATAATTACACCGGGTCTCGCAAAGCTTTCAGGGATTAGACGCTAATAACTGTATATAACTTTAAGTTTCCTTTGTCCCTGACCGGAATTCAAAAGTTGGAGAATACGGACAAGATGAACTACAACCGTCGTATGTACTACTTTGATTGGATTTCATTGATAATTACGAAACGAATACCTCGTATTTCATTAAACCTTGCATATAGCTACCTATTAGGGCAAAATAAAAACACCGGCCCTACGAATTTAATAGTTGTCATTTTCTTCAGACGAACTTCGTTAAACATATATTCTGAACAATCAAAAATATGTCATAAAAGTTTCACTTTGCATCATCTGCCAAGTTTTTCACGATGTCACCCAAATATTCGTCAAATATTTTCACCACGCACGCAAGGAAAATCTACGATTTTTGAAGATATCGCAACACTATGGACTAGATCGATCGTCCATCTTTAGTTCATGTATGGTGATGGGAATTTAATGAACAATCTCTTACGGAATATTTTTGCAACTGCGTCTCTCAAATTTTTGTCATTTGTGTTGGTCTCATTCTTGCAATAGTACGAAACCTGACACATAACAACACACACATCACATGGTGGCATATCCGTCATCTTCTTATCTGCCTGGGTCTCTGAAGAGGTCTGTTGTAGTAGTTCAGATATGTCATCACAGTGTTTGTGGTTGACTTCTATACGTTCGCATCTTTCTGAATGTGAATCAAAAGTTAAGTCGAACACTGAGTGAACGGAGAGACCATCACTGCGACGTTCTTTTACTTGAATTTCAGGTGACAGTAGGGGATGGTAAGCGAGGTAATCGTCGTGTATCGTGTAGCTGACACCCTCAGTCAAAACAGCCAATCTTGTCTTCTCTTTATATACAGGAAACAACGGTAACAGTTGGATATATCTTGCTATTTCTGTACGTTGACCTTCGTTGAAGTCTTTCCATACACTAAAACAGCGACTCTTTCTCGCCAGTGAAAAAGCTAGTTCATCGGTGAACTTCCATACCATCTTCCACTTTTCTGATACAAATTCCTTACTTAAATGCTTGGAGTGTTCGTCACCATAAATGACCACTAGGATAGAACCTGATATCAACAAAAATGAGGATTTGGAAATAAGTGCAGTGATAATATTTCATACATGTAAACTTAACAAAGAAGACTGTACACTGTCCCTAAGAGTCATCATTCTCTAAATGGTTATGATAAGATGTCAGTCCGAAAGGTGTGGCAGTTTGGTTCTTGATACTATCAAGAAATTGCCTGTAATGTAAGTTTCTACTACACCACGATGAGGAAACGTACAACAATATAGTAGTCATGTAAAATCGCAATTAATTAAGAAATGATAGGGCAGTGTTTTGAGTGACCAAAACCAAAACTTGGGCAGTTTCCCTTGCCTTGTAATTCTCGCTACTTTAAATAGCGTTTGTCTTGTGCTAAGGGTTAAAATGCTCAATATCCAAATGCATTGTGGGTAGAAAGCCGATTTCTCACCACAGCAAAAGTTTGAGATAGTGATCTGATAACTACTTTTCACACAAATGCAATAGCTTTCATAGCAAAAGTTCTTTTGGTTTGTGACACTAGCTAAAGTCATACATTTTTCACCTACTCGGGCATTTCTGGTATGAAATTCCTGAATAATCGAAATCTTTACTTTTACTTCTGTAATCTTATGTGTTTTAGCCATAGAAGTCCGCCATGTTGAAAATATGGTCGACCGCCTGAGACTTTTATGACTCACTTAGGTGGCAAAATCGTATTTAAGGTACCAAAGATTGTTACTCAGGTGCACTCAGCTTGTGTCTCCCATCTAGGAATAGCCAGCGCGAGGTCAAGGACATGCAAACACGGAGTATTGCTCTCAGCCTTCTAAGATAACATTTGTGATGGCAATTTTTTCACAGGATCTAATAGATTGCCACCCCCAACTCCAAGTTGCCTAGCTTTTTTCGGCAGCAGTTACTTGCTGGTTAGTGCGACGGTCTGCTATGTTTAGTGCTTGAATTCGTTATATGTTTTGATATTTATATGCCAACAGAACAGACTTGGGGCAAGTCCAAGGATCTAGGACAAAACTGAACTGTTGTGAATTCACCCTTTATTATCACAGAAATATGTACTTTAATTTACTTCAGTTCCATAACAATTTTGACATTTCACCATACGGTATTCAGGCTTTTCATTAGAAGCTGGCAGCTGGAGAAATCGCACGGCTGGCGAGGTTACAAACAAATAACGAGTGGATTAAAATACTGACTCTGACTGATGGTCCTCTAATATCGTTTACAGAAATGTAAGATTTTGCAAATGACACAAGAAAGTCGCAGATTTTCTATTCCTGCATATTCTTTGGTCTTCAATCTCTGCTGGGAATTCTTTTTAAAAAATGTATTGTCATTGTTTAGGCTACTTGTTGAATATTATGACTCAAATACTGATCATGCAAAAATTGTAATAAAAAATATTAATGTTCACTTTAACTTTCAAACAGTTTTACTGAATGCAAAATAAATTGAAACACCTCTCAGACTGCACCATTACCCACATCAATTCTCAAAATTTTCGATGAGAGAGGGGGACACCCTCTCTAGTGCTCTCCTCTCTTGGGGTGTTCTATCAGTTCTACTTAGTAAAAAGCCAAATTGAAAACGCCTCTCAGATCGCACCGGACTGCACCGTATCGCATATAAATTTCTCAAAATTTTTTAAGCAGGATAAGGGACACCCCCTCGGACACCCCCCAGCCCTTCGCAGGTTCTCCCCCCCCCACCGTACCTTCAAATTCTGTCCAGTCAGATATCCTATTGGAAACCCGTCATGATACCCATCCAAATTAAACAATACTAACTAGTTGGATACTGGTTACACCGTGAGCTTTTATATTTTGTTGTCACTTTGAATTTCATTTTGGTGATGTCACCCTTTTTAACCGTTATGAGGCAACTGATAATAATCTAGCAGGGTAAACCAGGATTTGAAAGGTCTTTACTTTTGCTGTATTTTTGAAAATTTTTCAAATACATGTATTGGTATTTAACTTTTCTAAGTGAGGGTAGTCAAAATGTCTGTGTTAGAAAGCGGGGTACTCAAATTCATCATGGTTGGCAGGGGGGTTACTCGAAATTTAAGTTTCCGATAAAATTCCTCCGACCCCTAGGTCGTAAATAATGACTGCTCGAAATGGATGTCTCGTGGGACTACCACTTCTTATTATGATGTATCATGCAATGAAACTGCAGGGTACAGATTGATATGGTTGGTGTTGGCACCAAGCTGGCTTGCAAATTTATCTAAACAAAGGGTAAGTGATCACATCTCAACCTGATGAAAGTCGAACAATAATGATCAATTGGTCATTCGCTATATTTCTGTTGCCAAAGTGGATGAAAATAGGAAGGATATGGACGGTGCTGTGCATTTTGACGCGTATTTCTTTAACACTGTCTGATTAGCTAAAATAAAAAAAAATATTTTGTGCCGGAGTTTTATACAAAATTTTGACTTAAAGGTGCGCTAATGCACTGTGACCGTGTTGCCTGCCTGACTGGCTGAAATTTAAATTACACGTGAGAGATCAAATTAAAATATTCGTTTGTTCATAAATTTTCAGATACAATAATCGTATGATATAAAATAAGACACCTAAGGGGAAACAGAAAACTGCATATTTTCTTGGGGTTACTAGTTTTCATAACTGGATGGTGGTCCCCTTTGACTAACGTATGAAAGGTCAATTTCCAGCCCTGGACGGTTGACTATTATTGAACTCAAATCTATTATTACTCAGTACCTCTCATTCGCTCGGGCTCACTTCTCGTTAACATAATGTCGAGTTGACTGTTACAATTTTAAATTTGAAGTCAGCCAATGCAACTTGTCCATTACATGTTGTTATGGTTCATTGTGACTGTCTTGCTAAAAAGGTGTACTAGACAGATATGAATGTGTATATGGAGGCACACCTTGAGATGAGATGACTAAGAGTTCGTCTAGGTCAACTTTAAGTGGCAAACCGTATAATTTTTGAGTTGTCTTGAAGTAGGTAATATAATAATAGGCCAACAACAAATTCATTCTTTTCCTGTCGCCCACTCGATTCATATTATTCGTTAGCTAGGTCTGCTTACACGTCATGTTCATCGCAGTCACTACTTGACTCACCGACTCACTGCAAATGTACCTGATGTAGGCCCCCTGTCAAAATTAGGAACGCAGAAATGGCCACTGTATAGTATTGTAACCAGGGCATGAATAAATTTTGGTACAATATAGTACACAATTCAAACAAAGACAACTAAGCGATATAACGACCATACAGACTGATCATTAACATATAGTATAATACGATTTATAAATGTACCTTTCGGTTTCGTTATGGTGTTCTGCAGCATTTCAAGCTCGTCCCAGTGATCTACATTTGGGTCTCGTCGGTGTGGCGTGATCCGAGTTAGAGTCTGTCTATCATCGATGACGACCACTGCCGTGACGGTACAAACAGGAAAAGATGGACTCCGACCCCGATACTCGCTGTAGTCGATTACCTCGACTCTGTTCTGAAGACACTCATCCTCGTCGATAATCGTTTGCAGAGACCTATGAACGCTTTCATGTGCTGATTTAAAGGACAGAAGCTTTGAAAAGACGACGATCGCATGGTGTTTCCCCGTCATTTTGTCGACTCCAGTATAACACTGACGGTGTGAGGTGGAACTTCACTTGAGTGAGTGACATAAAAATGTAACCTCTGTTTGATCTTATGAGGGCGTTGTATCTGACACGATGAACCCTGGGCCGTAATTGAATCGACAATTGCTCAGCCATACGAGAAATGTAAACTACCGTTTATACTCTATCGCTAAAACCGTGGTATCACCCAGTCATATATGCATACAGACTTTCTTAAAGGAGTCATAGCAGCTTTAAATAGCGATTGCAGCATCGTCTGAAAAAAGACATTGAAAATATTGTTGACTTGAAAATTAGAAAAGACGGAAACTGATGGCATTGCAGAAAGTCGTGTGTGACGGATCAAGAAAGTTTTAGGGTGCACCCACAGTCACGTTTGGTTCAGTCTGTTTTTCCGAACGCCTTTAAATGTGCCAGAGTGGTTCCATTGTACAAAGGATCAGGAAGTGTCAATGACTTTGCGAATTATCGTCCTATTTCTATCTTACCAGCTCTTTCGAAAATACTTGAGAAACATGTTCACGTTGCTCTGTATGATTATTTGTCATGTAATGATTTGCTGTTAGATAACCAGTCAGGTTTTAGAAAAAACTTCTCGTGCCAAACTGCTTTGTTACGCCTTACAGATGATATTTTATGTAATAGTGATGACGGATACTTAAATGGCGTACTCTTGCTTGACCTCTCAAAGGCTTTTGATGTAATCGACCACAAAATTCTTTTGAAGAAATTGTCAGTTTATCGTGTACGTGATGAAGCTCTCAGTTGGTTTAAATCTTATCTTTCCCATCGTCATTTAATTGTTAGCTATATGGGCGGTATGTCTGAGAGAGCTCTCGTTCAAGCGGGCGTTCCACAAGGCTCTATTTTAGGACCGCTCTTATTCACACTTTTTATTAATGATTTATCATTATCTGTAGTTTCTTCTCATTTACATATGTACGCAGACGATCAGACGTTGCTTGCACGAGGGAAATCCATAGAGGATTTAAACAATACTATAAATAATGATGCTGTACCTATCAAGAGCTGGATTTCTGCAAATTCTATGCGCCTTAATGTTAAGAAAACAAAGAGTCTTTTGATTACAACTCCTTATAGGTTAAATCGTTTAAATGATCGTGATGTATCGTTATCTGTAAACATTCATGGATTTTCTGTACCATGTGTTTCATCTGCAAAGGTTTTAGGTGCAACTCTTGATGAAAGCTTATCTTGGAATGATCATGCATGTGTACATCGTTGAGCAAAAGAATTGGTCTTTTACGCAGGGTACGTTCTTTTATACCCATTGATTATCGTATCATTTTGTACTATGGTTTAATTCAAAGCACATTAGATTATTGTTGCGTAGTGTGGGGTAACACGACTGAGAAAAATTTAGAGAAACTTTTTACACTGCAGAAGAGAGCTTTGCGTGTACTTTTTGAATTGCCCTATGATTTTCCTTCTGTAGAATTGTTTTCTGTTTTCAATGTTATGTCAGTAAGACAAAGAATTTATTATTTCCTTGCAATTTTAACTTTTAACTGTGTGACAGGTAATGCTCCGCAATATCTTTCAGATATGTTAATCTTTCGAAGTAGAATTCATCAATATTATACACGTTCTGTAGAAAAAATGGATTTTAATATTCCAAAAGCAAATATATGTATGGGTCAGAGAAGTTTTAAATATCGATCATCGCAAGTCTGGAATTCTTTACCCAGTGCATTAAGACATGCTCCAAATATAACAACGTTTAAGGTGAAAGTGAAACAATTTATAAAAGAAAATGTTCCTCTGTAATTAGTAATTAGTAATTAGTTTTGTTCTTTTTGAGATTTTTGCTCTTTATTTGAGCCCCGACGAAAATTACTCCTTGAGTAACTCGGTCGCTCAGTAAAAGTGTAAATAAAAAATAAAAATAAATAAATAAAGTAAACGGCGAAGGCCTATGTAACCTAGGTTACAGGGCGCAGGCCCCTGCACATTCCCTGTAACATAGGTTCCAGGAGCCTTCCCATGTACCTAACCGCAAGCGAGTTTGGGTGCACCCAACATTTTATGATACCACGTGGCGGGGTTGTGCGGCCTATGGCTTACTTTTACTTCAAATTAGGCCATTTTCGAGCCCCAGGTTTTCCCAATTTTTATGAATTTCTTAATATTTCACGTAAATGAATATCATTTGCAAGTGCAAACAATAAAAATCAATGTTGAGATTCAATCAGTGGCAGCAAGCAAACTGTTCGTGCAAAAATTATATTTCGCGGGCGGGCAGCTTGTCATCTACTTGGGAAATGTCATTTAATTGCTAATTGGAAAATGCCCAATCGTCGGACAGAGAATACGTTTCTGTGGTTTTCGGAAGTTTGCCTATGAGCGGTGAAACACGTGACAGAGAGCTGGCAGAGTGAACTATTGTAGATACAAGACGACAACGGGAGCCTTCAGTTTGAAGAGGAAAGTTGAGAGATATTCTGGCGGGAGTGTAAAGAGGGGAAGACGTACTGGCGGGAGTGGTAAATTTCAAATCGCAGTGGGAGGGGCAGATACTAACAGTTATCTGGTATTTTCGCCTCTAAGGCTACATTCACAAACACATCTGGAGGAGGAGGAGGGGGATGGAGATTCTTAAAAAATTCTCAGATTTTTTCAACAAATACCCTCTAACAAACTAACAATGTGTTGAAGTCCACCCTTCTGACTTGCTATAATTTTGAAGTCCCCTCCCCTAAAGGAAGGCAAAATGTGGCCGATATTATGAGGTTATCTCACGATATCAGCGCTTGGTTTGGACGTATTGCCACGAGTGAGGGTGCGTGCCGCATCACACGAGTCGAAGACGAGTGTGATGCGGCGCGCACCCTCACGAGTGGCAATACGTCCCAACCAAGTGCTGATATCGTGGGATAACCGATTTATCATATGCCCATGACCGTATATTTATGTAAAAGGTAATTAAAAATAAAGAAATTTTATTAGTTTTTGTCAGTCTTTCGGAGGGACTATGTTTGTATATTCTGCCGCTGGTCTGAGCGCATTGATACATGTTTGTTTACAACAGCTGATCAAGTCGTCGATCGCATCGTGTCGAGTGTATACAGTCTAAACAGGATTATTTCAGCGCAATTTAGCGCAGTTCAGAAAAGGAATGGAGCCAATTTACTAATTCTGGTCACCGTCCCGGTGTTCTGGTGGATAACTATTACACGGACAATATTGTAAGTTTGAATTCACTTTAATAACTCTTGCTGAAACATGGCTGACGTGAACAGGAACGACGAAGTAGCGCGAAATACAACAGATTGTAAACATCAACTTTTAATTTTCTACAACAACCTGTCCTGTAACTCTCTTTAGATCTGAAATAAAGGAACGTTAAATTCATATGTACTAGTAATATGTTTCGTTTTATATCGGTAAATTTTGATTGAAGTGAAAAAGCTGGATTTGATCGTTAAATCCAAGATGAACATCATAACATCAAAATCGGAAATAAACAACAATTGATGACGTATAACGTGCCGTATCAGACTGATGTTTTACGTTCCACGTCACGACGCGTCAGAGGAGACACGGATACGGTCATGGTATATGATAAAGTGTTTTGTCAAAAAATATCAAATCTTAATACACAGAATTCTATTGGGCAAACAATGAACATTTTTCCCATAAAAACAAGCTGTATCTGTACATTGATATGTGTGTGATAATTCATGTCAATGTACTTTTGTTGTAAGCGTGAAGTAAAAAAGTGTGAATGGGATGCCAAAATTTGGAGCGCGGAAATAGAAACCGTGTGTGACTTACCCGTTTTGGAGAATGATGCATGTATTACACCGAAGTCAATGGGACTAAAACATTTCTGGCGCAGTGCTTTGTGGAAGTGTCGATCATTTTATTTCACAACGCACTGATAACTGAGAGCAGAAGATTTTCGTTCTAGAAAAAACACCCATTAATTGCAGAAGTTCTGTCATTCCGCACCTGACAGACGGTTACCTTGATAGGGATTATGTCCTAAACTCTGATGATAGAGATGCTGCTAAATTATAATCGGGCGATAATTGTTTCAGAACCCTTGAAACATTTAATAAATACATCGTGCATGCGAAGTTAAACCACGAACCATGTCTCTACAGCAACAGCTATTCGTGGAGCATTAAAAAACTCTTGCTCGTGAGAACTGAAATTTAATAAACCCCGTAAACGTCTGGGGACAAGTATTGGTGTTTGACAAGCCGTATACTTTGTTGTGTTCCTCTCTAAAATCAAGCATTTTTGTGTGTATGGGGGCGGGGTAAAGGCCATAAAATACAAAAGCATTTAAAACTATATAAAAG
This sequence comes from Ptychodera flava, assembly GCA_001465055.1. Classification (NCBI taxonomy): domain Eukaryota; kingdom Metazoa; phylum Hemichordata; class Enteropneusta; family Ptychoderidae; genus Ptychodera; species Ptychodera flava. Next base: position 75,853 of record LD355263.1, on the reverse strand, counting down.
GTTTATCCCCTAGTTCAAGCGAAAAATCAAACCAACCTTCCGTTCCATATTATTGGCAAGCAGGAAGTAAAAATGTTACCGAAATGCCAAAAATGGGAACGCTTACCCCTTGTAGAGACGTGTATGTAATATATTACACCGAAGTTTACTGAAACACTAATGACGCATTTACCTTTTAAAACCCATTGGTTTAATAGACAAAGACAGCATGTAGATGTGTCTGGAATTGCCTGATACAATTGTAAATTTATTACTTTTTGTTTAATATTTAACCTTCCCCAGGTGATACGTGACAACGCATTCGTCGCCGCAATATTGTTATTATTGTCGACGAAATAAACATATAAAACCAATAACTCATTGCAAATACTTCGGCATTTAATGCTAAATGAATCGTTACAATTGGTTTCCCTGATTGTAAAATTTTCTCCCCCTTCGGAATTTCTGCGAGAAAATTTGTAAGGTCAGTATCTTTAACAAAGGAAATCCGATCATGAAATTGTAATAATCTTCAGGACAGATGTTTGAGTTGTGAAAATTTTAAACTTATGACATGTTGTTCAAGAAAACATTTCAAAAAACGGAAACCCAAGTAGTTGCATATCATCAATACACACATGGCATAGCCGTTGCCTTTATTCTTAGTGCGAATTTGCTAGAGATTATCGAAATGTGAAGTAATCCTACTGCCTCCTTTAACTCAGTGTGTTTCGTTTGCTCTGCGCATGTTTGTATTATCAACAAATCGTCCACGGCCCCGATGACGATTTGATCTATATTCCAAGTTGAACTGATTTGCTCTGGCAACACTTTCATCTATTTTGTTCATTGACAGACACGGGATATAAACTCAGCAAAGTTGAATGATTGCCGTACTCATATGTACTCGATATTGTAACTTCCGATGTGCCCCCGGCATTTCTGGTCTGTTTTAGAGGTGAAGTTTCTTGCTCTACCCCCAGTCCAGATGTGTGCATTCGCCGATGTTATTGTTGACAACAGTTACGCGGTAGAATTCACTTGCACAAAATAGGGTCGGACACTGTACACAGTGCGCTGTGTTTTTGAAGTTAATGCTTTGTATTTCAACATACCTTATGGAGAAGAAGAAAGAAAAACATTTGTTTTGTCGAACAAACATGATAAAATTTTAGTACAAGTACTGTGACAGTTCCTTTACATGGATCTAAAACGAGTATTGCTAACTTTTTATATACCCACTCGGACAATAAGGAATAACAAGCACAAAGGGAAACCACAGAGGAACGTTTTATGACATTTATTCACATTTACACTTTACATTTATTTACATTTTCCGATTGAAGTTCACAGATAACAGTTGAACAACATCCACCATTTATGCGCTTGTAACACTTGCAAAACAATCTGACACAATTAGAGATCATAAACGTAAAAGATATTGCACAAATTTCGGTAAATACTTTATAAGCTACATAAAACTGGAAATATTACTCTTAACACGATTGGGCCTAATTTGGGATAATTGGATCTTCATATTTTTCAAATTTATAAAAAATGTGTAGATGCCTATAGCTGAATGTTGCAAAAGACAAATGTATAACTTAAAAAGAAAAGCAGATGAGCTTACATTTGCAGGTTAAATCCACATTACTTCACTATCCAATTGAATGTCCCAAATTAGTTCCAGTCGTGTTTCTTGTTTACTGATGATTCTTTTTGCGAAAAACTGTTTACAGTCATTTTACAGTCATTCGTTTTGCACCACTAGCACCAAATTGTCCACAAGTAGATCCTCTATAATTTCAAATTACTATATTATCAAGAAAAAAGTAACTATATTTAATGTGCATGCTATTATTTTCCAACGAAACCTAATGAATGTACTACTTAGATGATAATGGCAATGAGACAAGCAAAGTGGCGTACATGACCACTGGAACTTTAAGTTTGCATTGATCAGGTGACCACAGATCTGGGCTTTTTTTTGGGGGGGGGGGGTAGTTCACTCCTGATTTCATTTCTTATCACGGCGAGACTTTACATCATATTATGGTAGTATATTTTATATTTTCTTGAATACATACTCATGGTCCAATCTATTTCCATTTTGTATTCAGGCTGATCAAGAATATTTCTTTTTTGAGACACGATCGGGAGAATGAAGATTTACAACGTAAATTAAGACCCTCTTTGAATAAGTCACGAATGACTATGTAGACCTGAAGCTCGTTTTTCTTGTAAAATCTTTAATCATCAAAGTGGCACTCTTTACATTTATGCATTTTGACTCTAAAAGTGATGAGACTGCGTTAACTGAAAGTGTGACATTGCCCGTACACTAATATCATAACGTCCATACCATGCTGCGTGAATACAAGCTTACAGTATATTCATTCCGCAGTGACACAAAGGTTTTGCAAAAAGTCCGCGTACCTTGTCAGGTCCCACTAACAGGTAGTTGCTATCGTTGATTATAAAGGGCAAATTGAGGCGTTTAGATTCGCAATTCCTATTGAGAATTTAAATGTTTCTCAAATGTTGTAAATAACTTTTATCAAACCTTGTCTTTACGTAATCGTGTAATTTCAAAAATTATTATTCTAGATTATTCAAAATTACAGAATTTTACTACTTATAATGTACGTTTAGCTTCACATAGTTACTCCTTCCTTCCATCTCTCCCTTCCCCTGTCGATCTATCTGTCTGTCTGTCTGTCTGTCTGTCTGTCGGTCGGTCGGTCGGTCGGTCGGTCGGTCGGTCGGTCGGTCTGTCTGTCTGTCTGTCTGTCTGTCTGTCTGTCTGTCTGTCTGGATGGATGGATGGATGGATGGATGGATGGATGGATGGATGGATGGATGGATGTATGTATGTATGTATGTATGTATGTATGTATGTATGTATGTATGTATGTATATATGTATGTATGAGTAATTGGTTGATATCTAACAGTTTTTCGAATTTGCATCGGCCCATTCAGTGAAATCGTTCTTCCACAGGTGAAATAATATAAGCTCCATCAATATTTCTGCATCTCTTTCAGCCTGCCAAGTTTGCTGTTTTTCAAGATACTTGTCAGCGAGGCTTCGCAGCCTGTAAGACGGTTCTTCTCTCGTCTGCATGAAAAACTCCTTGGAATCGATGGTTCTGACTTCGAATTCGGGTATGTCACCTGACACCTTAAACAGTTCATGACGCAAAATAGGGAAGTGGAACTGATTACCGTTGTGTGCCACACGGCAGATAGGCTTTGGAAGGCGGTTCAGAAATGACTTGATTGCATTGTACACGTCTACATCCATAGGCTTAAAGGACGATAGATCTGATCCATCCACCTTGTGGAGCTCTCTTGCAGCGTCTTCGATGGGCTTCATGGGGACATGCACAGCAAGAGACGGTTTGTTAGTCGCGGTTGTTGGCCAATAGGAAGTGGCCTACTTTCAATATGGTCTCTTGTTACGGCAATGAGCGCCAATTCGATGACGTAAGGAAGGGACCCGTCGTCGCCGGGCAAACCGGTGGTTTCCATTACAAGATGAACGAAGGTTTTTATTTTGGAATATGCCATGATCTGAGAATTAGATAGGAAATAGAAGAGATATATGTATATAGAGATGCATGTATATATATGTAAGAGATACGCTGTACATGTATCAACGGGTTATATCCACATAGCATTAAAAAAATCTTTTTAATGTAATACATGTTGTACATGCCTTTAAACAGAAAGTTAACAGAAAGTTTAGTCATGTTTATCAAACCTACGCCTTCCCAGGGAAACTTTAAAGGATGGCCATTCTCTGTCATAATAAAGAATAAAATAGGGGTTACAGAGCAAAGTTTGGCATCACGGATAAATTATCTACCATGGTCTGACTTACTGTCGGTTTACAGCGTTCGGTCTTCGAGGCAGAGCTGGTTGAAATGACCTGTAGTCTTTGCGCGTGGCCTGTGACCCTGTGTCGGGAGTTCATGCCAAGAGCTACAGCACTTGAGGAAGTCAGTCTATATTTGATAAAAATATGACTTGCGTCACCTGTTATTTGCATTATCAGGACGATACAAATGCGAAATAAACGGAAAGAAAAGAAAACTTTACGATGTTATACTGAATTGTTGCTTAATTCCACAGTATGCTGACTATTGAAATCACAGCTACGCAGTTCGTTCGTTGTTGACAGTCGTGTTTACGAGCGCTTTTACTTTTAAATCTTAAAATGGGAATAACTCACTTCAACTTCCAACTCAGAAATAGTATTGATACGGCAAACTAACACATTTTACGTATCTTTGTTCATTCCATTCATACATGTCAAATTCAATACAAATCTAAAATGTCAGACGAATTTTCTGACTTCGTAGTTACGACTATTTGGCGAATATACAAATGACATCATTTCATTGCTATGTGCTTTTAAAACTCATGTACGAGTTTCTTTAGTGAAGTGGCTGGACACAAATGATTTTTGAGAACTGAGATGCATCGTGTAAAGTTGTTTTTAAAGATGCATATATGTAAGCGTATGCTCAAAATGACAACTTGAAGATATTGTTACAGAAACAGCGTCTGCAACACAGTAACAGCAATAAAGACGAAAGCAATTACAACTGCTTGACATGGCGGTGATATACGATTACACCGTACTCACTCCAAAATACTGAAAGATTACTGTTTATTTATTTTGCGTTATTTGAAAGGTTTCAGCTAGCTTGAATTGAAGACATTACAATGTAAGCGCCATAGCTGTTGTGCTTTCAAATGTGGCCGATATACTGGACAAAAAAACATAAAACTGCGCGTGCCCAGTACTATGTATAGGATAAAGCCCGAGTACTAGGGTTCTTCTGGTATATAAAGTCCAACCCAACGATAAAATGTCGAGGCCGCAGGCCGAGACATTTTATCGTAGGGTTGGACTTTATATACCATAAGAGCCCGAGTACGAGGGTTTTATCCGACTTAAAAACTATCGCTCCTGACTGATATATTTTCGTTTTCAATGTGTTTACGTCAACCGTCCCCTTTGTCAATGTAACATGTTTAGGATATGAATTAAAACTTTTATTTGTGAAATAGCCTTCCAATGTAATGGAACATCCTATAAATGCCCTAAGGCACATTAAATAAATGCCCTAGGGCACTGCAGATTTTGTGTTGCAGCTGGTTTCCGCTGTGTTACCAAATTTGAATATTAAAGCGTACCAGATGTCTACAGAATATGACATGTTCACTTTTGATTGGACAGTACTTTACTACTGCGCTGTCATTCGTTTCTGGAATTTGGTGACCAAGGCTTTATGAGTAAATAAAACACCCTGAATTGAGCACTCTGATTGGTCAATCAACAGTAGATAGTTTTTAAGTATAGGATAAAGCCCGAGTACGAGGGTTTTATCCGACTTAAAAACTATCGCCCCTAACTGATATATTTTCATTTTTTTAATGTGTTTACGTCAACCGTCCCCTTTGTCAATGTAACATGTTCAGGATATGAATTAAAACTTGTATTTGTGAAATAGCCTTCCAGTTTAATGGAACATCCTATAAATGCCCTAGGGCACATTTTATAAATGCCCTTGGGCACAGCAGATTTTGTGTTGCATCTGGTTTCCGCTGTGTTACCAAATTTGAATATTAAAACGTACCAGATATCTACAGAATATGACATGTTAACTTTTTATTGGACAGTACTTTACTACGGCGCTGTCATTCGTTTCTGGAATTTGGTGACCAAGGCTTTACGAGTAAATAAAACACCCTGAATTGAGCACTCTGATTGGTCAATCAACAGTAGATAGTTTTTAAGCGGTTATTAAGGTGTCATCTGGAAGGTACATAATTGAAGTAGAAACTGGCTGGTCAATGCATGTAATCCGAACGCGAAGAGCGTTCTCGATCTTTACCTTGACAATAGTGACACCACTTTTCGCCGAACAATGCTATTCGTTGCCATAGAGATGATTCTGTAAAAGTGTTAAAGTACAAAGGTCAGAACCTTTAACCCCGGCGACACAAACACATTGAAATATGTCAGACAAACACAAAACGAAAGCACTCGTTCGTTTACAGAATAAAGGTAACAATTGTCGCATAATTCAGTTGACCCAATTGATATTTACAAAACGCGAATTTACTCACGAGAAATCAGCTTATCAGTCATACTCTTTCTAACTTTTTAGAGTCAATACATTTCTGTCTTGTATTGTTTGTGAAAAATAAATCATCTATATTTAAGCCTTTAGATGACCTTCTTAAACGTGCTGTGTTCACCTTTGTGCTATGTGTGCGATACGCGTGTGTCCTGAAGGCTGTGTAGATAAACTGAAGACTATAGTTTTACATCGGACACAGAATGTTCCTCTTAGTGGTGGTGGTGAAGATTGGACTGTAGAACGCGACACCGTGTTTCATGCAGAGCAGGAAGTTCAGTCCCTGCCGTGTAACATGTAAAGGCAAAACTCAGAACCGCGAACTGATATTTGAAACAGAATGTGTAACTTACCTGGTCTACAAATGCATTTGTTATGCCGACGTTTGTCAAGACCACGTCTCTTTAGACGGCACCGGTAATTTCCAATGACGACATAGGCACCTTTACTGCAAGGACTTGTGGGCTTTTCGATCATCGATGACACAATGCACTGATAACCTTTCAAGTTATAAATTACACAATGGTGCGCTCGGTACAATTGTTAATAACTCACCAGCATTAAGCCAACTTGTCTGTGAGATAACAACTCAAAACATATTTATTAAAACCAGTATCTTTTGTGGTTGGCCTCGTCGAATAAAATAGGCCACTTCGTCCAAGGTATTTTTGGATTAATGTTTAACAATAGAATTGGAGTACAATACATGTAAGATGACCGCACACTTCTGTTGTACGAGGTACGAACTTTGCAAACCACAGTTGTTATCGGATATAATCAACAGATGGGTTAAACACTTCCGTGAAGGGAACTTACCTTTGACTTCAAACTTACCCCTGGCATACACATAATGCCACAGATACAGTACCGTTTAATGACTTTGTTCAATCGTTCAAAATTGCAATAATGCAAATATTATTATTGGGCGTTTAAGTATTATTTTTTTTGTTTTGTATAAAGTCAGTGAAAAGTTTAAAATGTATCGGTTTTTTTGTTTTACTGTCAGCGAAAATGTGTGTGGGGATTGAGTATCACTGGTACATCTTCCATCGTGTGGTTAAACCAGCAAGCAATAATAAGTAAATGAAATATGATGTCATTCTGTTGGTTTAAGAAAGATAGCATTATATAATTATCTAGTATAAAAAGTAGTGGACAATATAGCGTTTCACATTAATCGCTATTAGCGTAGCAAGTCGGTAGGATTAATGTGTTATGACTAGGTATGTAGCTGACGGCCTTAATGATACCCCTAATGCGACGCTGATAGTTTGCACATGACAACGTTTGTCGCGCCATTTTTCGAGCAAGAAATGTGTGCAGAGGAGCAACCAATAGGAACAATCCAAAAACAGAGAAAAGTGAACCTACACTAACACGGAAGCTAAAATCTTGTGTGTCTTATTTTTCATATAGATTTTACTTATGATACTTAAATGTCTATTTTCTGAAAAAAATAAAAAGGGAATGTTTATGGGCTGCTTTCTCTGTACGAGTTCCTCATAGCATTTGAAAACTTGACAAGTTTCGCCAAGTATAAATGTTGCTTTCAATGAAGTCCTCTAAAATGTATGTTTTCGAAATTAAAATGAATTATATTACAAGATGCATCTTTACAACCATCAAAATCGAGTGTAGAAGAACGAAAAACATACGAATATAAATTTTGTCAATATAAATCGTGACCAATGTTGTTTTACTGCTTTCATTTACATTAAAATTCCTGCACGAAGGCAACATTGGCTAATGGCAGCCAATGGCGGCCATCTTGGAATTCTTGTGCCTATCATTATTTCTCTAAGTAATATGGTGTATCATCAAATAAAATATGTGACCGAGAAAGTACGAGTTCCCTGTATGCATTTGTGTGTTTCAATCTATTAAATCAAAAACTACCGTGCATATAAAGTCAGCAATATATTCAATTTATGCACATTAGTATTCAAAGGTGGTAATTTAAGATTACTGACTTGGTTTTAGTGCAGCACTAAGAAAAATTTGCAGTTACTGTCAGAATTTTAACATATGAAGTCTATTTGTATTTCTTCATTTGGAAATCTGTGATATTCTGGCGGCCATTTTGTTTATGCTAATTATCTTAAATTTCCCAAAGCTGACAGCATGGCAGTAGCTTATTCTTTCAATTTAATGATCTTGACAAGAAAAATGAGTTTTGAAAAAAAACTTTCGAAGCTTAATAAGATTCAGTAAAAAAGTTGACTAGGCTGCCGGACTCCTAACGGCTATCTGGTATTTTCGTTGTCGAAATTCTAATTTTGAAAATACGTTACAATAGCATCTCTACAGGTAGAAACAGAGTGCAAAGCAAGCAATTCATCGATTGATTATTATTATTAATGCATATCATTATCAGAATTTCTGTGAAACAATCTTGAACTTTGTCAATGTGCGCCTCTTTGAGCCAGCTCACCATCCCTAGCTCTGTGGCGTATTTCAAAGTATATTTCCGCATTATCGCCTCACACGGCAAAACAACTCGTTGTTGTATGGGTGTGTATACTTCGCTTTGCGGTTGTGCATTTAGACCAGAGCTCCTGTATAACTTCCTCCAACGGGGATTATCGTTGCATTTTACTGCATTTGCGAAAGTCTTGACTTTAAACTGTTGAGCCGGCAAGCATCATTACTGTGGATCTACTAACCTCCCCCCTCCATTTGGACGGGGGAACTTCTGATATATAGATATAACCAGATATGAACTGAAAAATTAACGCTCACGTGTTACAGTATATATTGCAATTGCCTGTGAATTTAAACTTTTGCCACATGTTTGCAGCCTTAATGAAAGTGTTGTGATAAATATTATGAACATTATTTACCACAGATTAACTGCAAGGTCATTCAGTATATAAACATGTAATTAGCTGAATTAAAAATACTAAATTTCTTTGACTGCTGTCACTTTATTACCACTTACTATAGCAAGTGTAATTGCCTTTGGTCAAGTCCTTCAAGCTATACATACCGATCTGTGAAATGTCATGAGAT